>OFHV01004094.1:0-194575 GCA_900245895.1 Lacerta bilineata | reverse complement strand
CCCGCCGGAGCGGTACCCATTTATCTACATGCACTTGACGTGCTTTCGAACTGCTAGGTGGGCAGGAGCAGGGACCGACCACAGCGCCAACCACATTGAGGAAGCCTAAAAGGCTATTCAATGTTAGTAACTCATTCTTCGATTTGCCCCCCTTAAAAATCAAATTGCCCCCTGTGGGGTGTGTGCTCCACATTGGGAACCACGGATCTAGCAGGTGAAGTTTTCCCTCTGCTTTTCTAGGAAGCAGATCATGAATGCAACAAAACAAATAATACGCAAGTTTCCTTATCCCAGGAAGCCTCAACGTATTCCCAAAGTGCTTCTCTCTACCCTTTCACCCTGTGGCGAGCTTTCCTCCCATCCTGACTCTGGTTTAGAGAAGCAGATGATTAAATTAACAGGAGAGAGAGAGAGACAGATTATATATATATATATATATATTTCCTGTTGTGACCACCTATTTTTCTGCAGTGCAACTGCACTGGGGGGCAATGGGGGAGAGTCGGATTGACCCATCACCCATGTGGCTCCATTTCCCCTTCTTATTTGGAACACGCAGGCCTAAATGAGTAACAGTTCCCTACAGGCTCCTGAGGGGCTCTCGATAATAAGAAGAGCTGCCCTCTTTGGGGGGTGGTAGATACGTTTGCCGGCGGAGGCACATGGCCCCCCCCCGCAAACCAGAAAAAGGCTCTCCGGGATAGATGCACTTGATTCCTGACCTTTGTTCAAAGGCACCTGTGTCAGCTATTAAAACCCCACCGACAGCAATTATCCACTTTTGACATGAAGTGTTTAAACCCCGGACCACATTAATGGAGCTTAACGCGTAGGCATGTCATTGCAGACTTCCTGATCGGGTGGGCGGGGGGCAAGGAGGGGCATGAGAAAGAGAGAGAGAGAGAGACAGACAGACAGACAGACAGACAGAGATGTCTTCTTGACGCAGCTGAAAGAGAGTTTGGGGATGGAACAGGAGATGAATCGGCTTCTCCATCCTGACAGCTTCAGACAAAAGGGGCCTTTTGAGCCACCTGGTCTGTGTCTCCTGCACCTGCACAGAGGGTGGGGAGGGGGACGGTGACACAGGGGGCTTTGTGCTCTCTCCCCTTGATCCTTTTGTTTGCAGGTATCTGTCTGCAGCCACCCTGGGTCACTTAATAGCCCTTCAGAGGGAGACAAAAGTCGGGAGGATTCACAATGGATAATTATCTCCTCCCCTCCCCGTACACCCACCCCACCCGCCCGCCTGACATGAAGTGATAACCTTTTTTCTGCAGACTTACGTGGGTTTGTTTTATTGCTGGGGGGTGGGAGCGAGGAGCTGGATGGCGGAAGAAAGGAGGGATCTCGTTTGGTCTGTAGGTGAGGGAATCCTCACGGGATATCTCTGTCTGGCGAGGCAAGCGCACCGACTCAAAGGGCACCAAGTAGCGCATTATGTGCATTTGCACAATGCATTCCAAGCTCTACGGCACCACTTTAAGCAGTCCCAAATAATCTTGGGAACTGTAGTTTGTTAAGGTCACTGAGGGGTTTAGGAGACTCCTCTTTCCTCTCCCAGATCTACAGTTCCCCGGGCGGTTTAACAATCGATCCTCAATGATACATCAGGGAATAGATACCAGACATATCAGTGCCGGATGTATGTATAAGCTAAATAAGCTACAGCTTAGGGCCCCACTTTTTGGGGGGCTCCCAAAAAATTTAAAGGAAAATAAACAACTGGATGTACATTTTCAAAATATAAGATAAAAAACAAAATAAAACCTACATACAGTTAGAGCTTAATAATTATTTCACTATTAATATACTTCTTCTTAATTGCATTTCAGTTCAACAATTACTTTGATAAAATACTGATTATGGTCTTCCAAAGCAACTTCTCTATTCCGAACTTAAAAATGGAAAGCGTAATGCTGGTGGTCAACAAAAGAGGTTGAAACACTCTCTCAAGGCAAATTTAATTTTTTTTAGTATAAGCACTGAAAACTGGGGAACACTGGCCTGTGAGCGCTCCAATTGGAGAACAGCCTTTACCAAAGGTGTTGTGATCTTTGAAGATCAAACTCAGGACGCAAGGGAGAAAAATGCTGAGAGGAAGGCATGCTTTGCAAATCCACACCGTGATCAACTCCTGCCCAGAAACCCATGTCCCCACTGTGGATGGATGTGTGGATCCAGAATTGGCCTTCACAGTCACTTATAGACTCATTGTATGGAAGACAATATTACTTGGCTACAAGTGATTGCCAAAGAAGAAGAAGAGTTTGGATTTGATATCCCGCTTTATCACTACCCGAAGGAGTCTCAAAGCGGCTAACACTCTCCTTTCCCTTCCTCCCCCACAACAAACACTCTGTGAGGTGAGTGGGGCTGAGAGACTTCAGAGAAGTGTGACTAGCCCAAGGTCACCCAGCAGCTGCATGTGGAGGAGCGGAGACGCGAACCCGGTTCACCAGATTACGAGTCTACCGCTCTTAACCACTACACCACTTGTTGTTGTCGTTCGGTCGTTCAGTCGTATCCGACTCTTTGTGACCCCATGGACCAGAACACACCAGGCACTGCTGTCTTCCACTGCCTCCCGCAGATTGGTCAGACTCATGTTGGTAGCTTCGAGAACATCTTGCCCTCTGTCGTCCCCTTCTCCTTGTGCCCTCCATCTTTCCCAACATCAGGGTCTTTTCCAGGGAGTCTTCTCTTCTCATGAGGTGGAAAGTACTGGAGCCTCAACTTCAGGATCTGTCCTCCCAGTGAGCACTCAGGGCTGATTTCTTTAAGGATTGATAGGTTTGATCTTTTTGCAGTCCACGGGACTCTCAAGAGTCTCCTCCAGCACCATAATTCAAAAGCATCAATTCTTCGGTGATCAGTCTCCAGTTCTCACTTCCATACATTACTACTGGGAAAACAGTAGCTTTAGCTATACGGACCTTTGTCAGCAAGTTGATGTCTCTGCTTTTTAAGCACACCACAGTGGCTCCCCAAAAAAGAAGAAGCTATTTCCATTTCTTCACACGTTAGAAAGCACGCACCATTATAGCTCCCCTTCCATGCGATGGGGTGAAATCCTGACAACTGCCCCCATGCTACCACCAGCACTGCAACAGCTCAGGCCCCCAGAGATGATTTGGGCCAACTCCAAGAGATATTAGCAGCTTCGGCGAATTTCTCGGATCAAATTGCCAAGGCTGCTGAAAGCTTTGGCTGGCCGTTTCAAAGGGATTGACAACATCTTTCTGGGTCTGGGCTTTTTAAAAGCATTTCTCATGTCGAAAAACAAAACCCTCCAGCTGCTGGCCCTTGCGCAACCCCCATATGCTGCACCTCGAGGCCTGCAAATGCTAATGCATCCCAGGGCAGCCTCTCTTTTTGGGGAAACTGCGCCGGGCCTGATTCCGACAGGGAGGCAGAGAAAGCTCTGTTGACCGAGTGCCAGGAACGCCTCTCGAGAAGGCCAGCTCGTTCATCCCTCCAAGATTTCTCCAGTGAAAATGGGGACATCCTATTCTACATCAGGAAGCTTCTTCCACGATGGATCTCGCCGAACACATAGACATCATCATCTTCTTCTTTGGTGATCCCTCGTAGCTAAGATTGTCTTCCATGAACACAGTCTTAACAGTGAGTCCATAAGTGACTGTGGAGGCCAATTCTGGATCCACACATCCTTCCACAGTGGGGACATAGGTTTCCAGGAGGGAGTTGACTCATTGTTAAAACTGTGTTTATGGAACACAATCTTACTTGGCCACGAGTGATCGCCAGAGAAGAAGAGTCTTCCCATCACCACCTGCTGCAACCTTCTCTGCCCCCAACTACCCCCTATGCTGCCTCAGCCTCCTCCTGCTCCTCCACAGTTGTCCAAAATATCTGCAGGGGGCATCATGCTGAGAACAACTGTGGGAAATAGTTAGGGTAGCCCCCCTCCATCCTCTGATGGCAAGAGTTTTCCTACTTCAGAAGCATGGGTGGTTCCCCCCCCCAACCTTCCCTATAAAAAGAACGCACCACTTATTTCATATTTCAAGTCCTCCTGCCTCTGCTATTGTTCAGACAACTTTTGGCAGATCCCGCCATCCCGTTGTAAATAATAGATGTTTAATTTGCAAGGAGCAAAGCTCTCCTCTCCGACTCCTGGCCGGCTCTCTGCATCAGCTGCAATTCATCTGACTGTAATTCATCCCGCTGGCTCCGTGTCCAGACTGGCAGCCTGTGTTTTCTCTCCCCTTCCCATGCTCAGTGCGCCAAACTCCATCTCTGCACACCTCGCCGCACTGCGGAAGGAGGAGGAAGAGCAAGAGGGTGGCATTTGCAGTGTTTGAATGATGGATAGAGCCTGTGCTTTTTTTCTTTTTAAAAAAAATGTTTAGGGGTGCCCAAGAAAATCACCATTTTAGAGTTCAAATCGGGAAAAATAAATATGGTAAATTGACCATGGGACAAAGATTCACAAAATGTTTAGGGGTATGCGTACGCCCGCGTGCCCCCAGAAAAAAGCACTGGATAGATCTGATGGTCTTCTTCTTTGGCGATCTCTCATAGCTGAGTAAGATTGTCTTCCATAAACACGGTTTTAACAATGAGTCTGTAGGTGACTGTGGAGGCCAATTCTGGATCCACATGTCTTTCCACAGTGGGGACATTGGTTTCTGGGTGAGGGTTTGCCAAACACGCCTTCCTTTTAGCACTTTTCTCCCTTGCATCCTAAGTTCAAGTGTCTTCAAAGCCCATGACACCTTTGGTCAAGGCTGTTCTCCAACTGGAGCGCTCGCAGGCCAGTGTTTCCGAGTTGTCGGTACATTTTTTCAAATTTGCCTTGAGAGAGTCTTTAAACCTCTTTTGTTGACCACGAGCATTACACTTTCCATTTTAAAGTTCGGAATAGAGTAGTTGCTTTGGAAGACGATCATCAGGCATCCGCACAACATGACCAGTCCAACAAAGTTAAAAACTTCCCTAAACAGGGCTGTCTTCAGATGTCTTCTAAAAGTCAGATAGTTCTTTATGTCTTTGACACCAGATGGTTCCACAGGACTGACCTGATTCCACAGGGAGGGTGCCACCACTGAGAAGGCCCTCTGCCTGGTTCCCTGTAACCTCACTTCTTGCAGAGAGGGAACCGCCAGGAGACCCTTGGAGCTGGACCTTAGTGTCCCGGCTGAATGATGGGGGTGGAGACGCTCCTTCAGGTATACTGGGCCGAGGCTGTTTAGGGCTTTAAAAGTCAGCACCAACACTTTGAATTGTGCTCGGAAACATACTGGGAGCCAATGTAGGTCTTTCAGGACCGGTGTTATGTGGTCTCGGCGGCCTGCTCCCAGTCACCAGTCTAGCTGCCGCATTCTGGATTAGTTGCAGTTTCCGGGTCACCTTCAAAGGTAGCCCCACATAGAGCGCATTGCAGTAGTCCAAGCGGGAGATAACCAGAGCATGCACCACTCTGGCGAGACAGTCTGCGGGCAGGTAGGGTCTCAGCCTGCGTACCAGATGGAGCTGGTAGACAGCGGGCTGTGCAGGCTGGCCCTGGCTGCAGACCTGCAGAAACAAGTCGCCTTCCCTTGTGGGCAGCTTTTCCCAAGCTGTCGTCCTACAGCTGTTTGGGGCTACAACTCCTGTTAGGATTTTGTGTAGCCTCTGCTGCTTCAGCTTGACTATTGTGATTAGTATAAATCGCATGAGTGTCTGAGAGAGAGTGTGAGAATGGAAGACTGTCTTATCTCTGCCGCCTAAGAGTGTTATTGTAAGTTAGTTTCACTTCTGCTGTGTCACAGTTTGCTTCTTGTTCTGCCAGAGCTTGGAGGATACAGATGTGGAAATGGATTCACTGTATATTGACTGTAAATAAATGTAGTTTAGATCTATGGGTGTTTCCTTCTTCTTGCTGCGTGATGCTAGAAGACTTGTGTGCTCTTCTCATAAGAGAAGGGTCGCAGATATAGGCACTCTGGACTGAAGGGGCATGCCAGCCAGAGAGGGCCTCCTGGGAGATGCTCAGGGGTCTTGGAGTTCACCGCCGCTGAGCCAGTGTCATTCCCAACAACTCCCCTCATCCCTGGCCGGGATGGGATCATGAGCATTGTCATCCGAAACAGAGCTGGAGGAATGGCGGCTTGGTTGGAGGAAAGCGGTCTCTGGGTGGTCTTTGGCAAGTAGTTCTTCTGCTGCCCAACCACCCTTGCAGGGGTGCTTGGAGGATAGAATGCCACCACGAGCCTCTCAAAGGAAAGGGTGGGTGGCAGAAACTCCTCTCTTGCTGTTCTCACTTGCTTTCCAGGGTGGCGCTGCCTGCCTGTCACCCTTTCTCCTGTTCCACTTCTGCAGACAGCACACATCTGCCCTGGTCTCGAGGGTCTGGAGCAGGCATAGGCAAACTGGGTCCTCCAGATGTTTTGGGACTACAACTCCCATTATCCCTGACCACTGGTCCTGTTAGCTAGGGATGATGGGAGTTGCAGTCCCAAAACATCTGGAGTACCGAGTTTGTCTATGCCTGCCCTGGAAGAAGGCTCTTTCAGTCTCGGTGAAACTGCAATGTTTTGCAATGTTCTGTTGCTGTCATCTCCCCACTAGGAATGGGGGAGAAGATGGATTCAGTTTTTGTTTAAAGTCGGACTTCCCAGATCTACGTTTTTTGAAAGATTCTGCAAACTGAAACCTCTCTCCTTTGAAACTTGCACTTTCCGAATCCTGCAATGCAGTTGTCCGGCCAAGTAAGACACACATACAATGGTCGAGTCTGCATATAGATGTGCACATCAGTGAAAGTAAAATATAAAAGTGTGTTAAATGTGAAAACATGTGTATATTCTGAAAATTCACACAAAAAAGCTTTTTCATGAGGACTTTTCTTTCTTAAATAAATGCATAAAATCATGTAGCGATGAGAAAAGTTTAAGACTGGGAAAATGAGAAATTGAGAGAAGCCCAGACAGGCATAATTGCCCACCCCCGCTTCCCTCTGAGCAATTAGGATGTTTGCGAACATTCCATGATGTCACAGCAGTTCAGCCAATGGCAGTAAGGAGAAGGCAACCTCTTCACCGGTTGCATGGAAAGCCCTAGGCTTACTTTACTTTCCACCTGCTGACGTTGTGTTTGCTCCCTGCCATTTAGCAAGCAGCTCTTTCTTTTTCATTTTGCCTGGTGTGGATGAGGGCACACACACACACACACACACACACACAGACACTCCACAGAAAGATGCACATCCCCAGATGTCCGCTGTGCATGACATCAGCATGGGTGGAGCCTACCCTGGGACAAAACAACATCCATGCAGCGTACGAGAAGTGTTCCTGCTGCACCCCTCTGCTGAGCTTTGAGCAACAAGCGCCTTAATAATAGACTCCTCATGCTGAGATCACTCTCCTTTTAACCTCTCGCTGCCAAGGCGGGTTCTAAAATAAGCCCAGCTGTGGCTGCTAAGTCCATTTAACGGAGGGCTGTTTTGCATTTTCGAGCTCACCCCTCCTGCTTCGTGCACCCACCCTGTCCTTCCTCCGGGCCTGGCTCTCTTTGTTTGGAATGGTCCTTGTCACAGCGGAGGGTGCCAGAACCCAGCTGTTCCTCCCCAGACTTCGGGGAGAAAGAGAGGGCGGGTGCCTGAGAGGCCTTGTGGCCGCAGCTCGTTCCCGTAAATGCAAAATCCAGTTCGGACGAGTCCCTGAGCCGGGCCGGTCGCAACACCCGTGGCAAGAGTGTCATTGGAAACAGGCATTGGGGGGGGGGAACGTGTGGCGAAGAGGCCAAAGAGCATACCGAGACCCTCAAAACCCTCCTCAGTAAGCCCGCCTGGTGTGAGAGGAGGAGGAAGAGGAGGAGGAGGAAAACAGTGTGTGTACTCCAGCCAGAGACGTTTCCCCGCCGATTGCTCTTGCTCCCGAGCCAGGCTGAGAGAGAGGACAGCTTAGAGGAACGACAGATGGGGCTCTTCCCTCCATGGCCCCCTCCCCAAGGCATACATGTCATGAAATGCCTTTCTGAGATCTGGCGAAACATATTTTTTGCACATTTCCTTCTTATTTGTGGTGCATGGTTGTACGCCTAGCGCTCCAAGATAGGTAGATAAAATATCACATTTTTATTTATTTAAAAAAGTGGTTTTTCTGCACCAGGGACAAAAAGATAATAATAATAATAATAATAATAATAATAATAATAATAATAATAATAATATTTATTTATACCCCGCCCATCTGGCTGGGTTTCCCCAGCCACTCTGGGCGGCTTCCAACAGAATATTAAAATGCAACAATCTATTAAACATCAAAAGCTTCCCTAAACAGGGCTGCCTTCAGATGTCTTCTAAAAGTCTGGTAGTTGTTTTTCTCTTTGACATCTGGTGGGAGGGCGTTCCACAGGGCGGGTGCCACTACCGAGAAGGCTCCTCTTCCTGGTTCCCTGTAACTTCGCTTCTCGCAGTGACGGAACCGCCAGAAGGCCCTTGGCACTGGATCTCAGTGTCTGGGCAGAATGATGGGGGTGGAGACGCTCCTTCAGGTATACTGGACTGAGGCCGTTTAGGGCTTTCAAGGTCAGCACCCTCCATGCCTTCCATTCTGAATGGAGGAGAGGCGCCAAGCGCCCCCTCTGACCGCAATCGCAGTGGTGGGTACTGTAGGTGCCTGTTCCCATTGATGAGCTGCTACAATGAGCCAGTGTGGTGTAGTGGTTAAGAGCGGTGGACTCGTAATGTGGTGAACCGGGTTCGCTTCTCCGCTTCTCCGCTCCTCCGCATGCAGCTGCTGGGTGACCTTGGGCTAGTCACACTTCTCTGAAGTCTCTCAGCCCCACTCGCCTCACAGAGTGTTTGTTGTGGGGGAGGAAGGGAAAGGAGAATGTGAGCCGCTTTGAGACTCCTTCGGGTAGTGAAAAGCAGGATATCAAATCCAAACTCCTCCTCCTCCTCCTCCTCCTCTCTCTTCTCTTCTCTTCTTCTTCTTCTTCTTCCAACTAGTTGTGGAGGCATCTTAAGCCTGTTATGTTAATAACTTACCATTTGCATCTGTTTCATTTGGATTCATTTTTAAGTTGTGTGTTGTTGTTGTTATTGTTTTTTTAAAAAATGTTTAATAAAGAGGAAGAGGAAGGTTGAAAAAACAAGGGAGAGAAAGAAATATCAAGGCCAAAACAAAAAACAACACCGAAACACCGGCCCAAACCCACTAGCCTGTCTGCAGAAAACAATTGTCAGAGCAACTTAGAAAGCCGCAGATTTGGCAGAGGCGTAACAGGATGTTTTTAAATTTTTATTTTTCAAAGCATCAGCGTGGCCCATCCTTTTCCAATTATTAATATTTTGAGAATTCGTTTCCCCTTATTTCCTTTCTCACTTCTTCATCTTTGTAGGGAAGGAGGGGTGGTTGTGGCTTAACTGTTTAGCCTGTAGTACAGGGGTAGGCAACCCAGGGCCAGATGTGGCCCAATCACCTTCTCAATCCGGCCAGTGTACTGTCTGGGAATCAGCGTGTTTTTACATGAGTAGAATGTGTCCTTTTATTTAAAATGCATCTCTGGGTTATTTGTGGGGCATAGGAATTCGTTCATTCCCCCCCCCTTCAAAATATAGTCCGGCACATGGTCTGAGGGATGGTGGAGCGGCCCACGGCTGGAAAAGGTTGCTGATCCCTGGTGTAGTATTTTGGGTGCACCTTGTACCTAGGGTTGCCAGGTGTCCACTATTTGAGTGGACAGTCCACTTTTTCACATTATGTTTACTATTTTTTTCACAAAATAGTGAACATTTTTTTTATTCAAAAGCTTCATGATGAAATGCTATTTTAATACGTGTTAAAATGTTTGTAAGAAAATATATTTGTTGTTGTTCAGTCGTTCAGTCGTGTCCGACTCTTCGTGACCCCATGGACCAGAGCACGCCAGGCACTCCTGTCTTCCACTGCCTCCCGCAGTTTGGTCAGACTCATGTTAGTAGCTTCGAGAACACTGTCCAACCATCTCATCCTCTGTCGTCCCCTTCTCCTTGTGCCCTCCATCTTTCCCAACATCAGGGTCTTTTCTAGGGAGTCTTCTCTTCTCATGAGGTGGCCAAAGTACTGGAGCCTCAACTTCAGGATCTGTCCTTCCAGTGAGCACTCAGGGCTGATTTCTTTAAGATTAAATATTACAATTTAATTTAATTTACCCCCCCCCACTTGTCTGCTATTTTTTGGCAACCCTACTTGTACCATGGCCACCTCCCCAGCACTTCACTGCAACACTGTCTCATTCCTAGTACGGCCAAACACACACACACCCCTCCTCATGCTGCTATACAGCTTATCTCCCTCCTGTTATTTCTCAATATCAAATCACAGCAAGAAAAATGATTTGCTTGCCTTCAATACAGGTAGTATCCCTCTTGGGGAGCGTTAATGACTTCAGCAAAGATGTTTCCACCTACAGGTTGAGCGGTTTGATCGCTTTGCCAGCTGCTGCAGGCAGCCGATGTCGAAATCCAGGTGTTTTTTTTAACAGATCACATCACCTGTGGCTTTTAAACCTCTCCAGCTTTTTTTTCGAATGCCCCCCCAACACAGCCTCTCGCCCCCCCTCTCCCTCCAAGGTGAAATGCAAAAGCAACAGAAAGAAAGGCTTGAAAGTCGAAGAGGGAAATATTTTCTTCGGTTCAGCGAGCAACTGGGAGACCGTCCACCTTCTGTTGACTCGGTTGGTCCTGAGTGGGTCTGCCGTGGGTCAAGGAGGGGTCAGCTAAATTAAGTTGCAGCACATTCCTCTGATGTCTTCCCCCAGCAGGAGGGGGAAGTCCAAGCCAGCAGGTGTCATAAACACCAGTTTCCCCAAATTTCATAATCACTTAAGATCTAATTACAGACCCAAACGTGCTTTTTGACTTTCCCTTCTAAATGACCTGGCAGGAGTTTCTCCCACTGCGAATGAGATGAGCTTTCATGGCTCTGTGTCATTTGGGGGTTGGTGATTTTTTTTTATATACCGGTATATAGGGTAGGAAATTCAAATTGTTCTGCATCCATGCACACCCACCCAACCCTCTTTAAACTAATTTGTTACATAGCTGTCAACTTTTTCCTTTTTTTAAAGGGAAATTTCCTTATTCTGAGAGAAGTGACTAGTGGGGTGCCACAGGGTTCTGTCTTGGGCCCAGTCTTATTCAACATCTTTATCAATGACATGGATGATGGGCTCGAGGGCACCCTGATCAAGTTTGCAGATGACACCAAATTGGGAGGGGTGGCTAATACCCCAGAGGACAGGATCACACTTCAAAATGACCTTAACAGATTAGAGAACTGGGCCAAAGCAAACAAGATGAATTTTAACAGGGAGAAATGTAAACTACTACACTTGGGCAAAAAAAAATGAAAGGCACAAATACAGGATGGGTGACACCTGGCTTGAGAGCAGTACATGTGAAAAGGATCTAGGAGTCTTGGTAGACCACAAACTTGACATGAGTCAACAGTGTGATGCAGCAGCTAAAAAAGCCAATGCAATTCTGGGCTGCATCAATAGGAGTATAGCATCTAGATCAAGGGAAGTAATAGTACCACTGTATTCTGCTCTGGTCAGACCTCACCTGGAATACTGTGTCCAGTTCTGGGCACCACAGTTCAAGAAGGATACTGACAAGCTGGAACGTGTCCAGAGGAGGGCAACCAAAATGGTCAAAGGCCTGGAAACGATGCCTTATGAGGAACGGCTTAGGGAGCTGGGTATGTTTAGCCTGGAGAAGAGAAGGTTAAGGGGTGATATGATAGCCATGTTCAAATATATCAAAGGATGTCATATAGAGGAGGGAGAAAGGTTGTTTTCTGCTGCTCCAGAGAAGCGGACACGGGACAATGGATTCAAACTACAAGAAAGAAGATTCCACCTAAACATTAGGAAGAACTTCCTGACAGTAAGAGCTGTTTGACAGTGGAATTTGCTGCCAAGGAGTGTGGTGGAGTCTCCTTCTTTGGAGGTCTCTTAAGCGGAGGCTTGACAGCCACCTGTCAGGAATGCTTTGATGGTGTTTCCTGCTTGGCAGGGGGTTGGACTGGATGGCCCTTGGGGTCTGTTCCAACTCTAGGATTCTATGATTCTATGAATAGGATTCCTAGCAAGAAAAGGGAGAAGTTGACAGCTATGGTGAAGAATACCAAGTTGACTTTAGAAAGGATATTATTGGTTTCCATCAGAAGCCGTGGACTTCTGCCCCACCATATTGGAAAGCCTGGGGCTAAGATAACCCTTTCTTCAAAGATGGGGATGGGGCAAATGGAAGAAAGAAAATTGCAAATTGGGGAGAGGCCTTCTGAGAGGCGGAGGCAATGTCTCCATGTCCCCCCCCAAGCCCTGCTTGATCAGGCCAATGGCCATTTAGTCCAGCATCCTGTTTTCACCATGGCTAAACAGCACTGTGAGTTAAGTTTAGAGAAAAGGTGAGTAAGAAAAGGTGGCAAGACAGACATTTATATTATTAAATATTAAAATGCAACCATCTATTAAACATTAAAAGCTTCCCTAAACAGGGCTGCCTTCAGGTATTTTCTGAATGTCTAGGTAGTTGTTTATTTCCTTGACTCTGATGGGAGGGCGTTCCACAGGGCGGGCGCCACTACCAAGAAGGCCCTCTGCCTGGTTCCCTGTAGCTTTGCTTCTCGCAGCGAGGGAACCGCCAGAAGGCCCTCGGCACTGGACCTCAGTGTCCGGGCAGAACGATGGGGGTGGAGATGCTCCTTCAGGTATACTGGACCGAGGCTGTTTAGGGCTTTAAAGGTCAGCACCAACACTTTGAATTGTGCTCGGAAACGTACTGGGAGCCAATGTAGGTCTTTCAAGACCGGTGTTATGTGGTCTCGGCGGCCGCTCCCAGTCACCAGTCTAGCTGCCGCATTCTGGATTAGTTGTAGTTTCCGGGTCACCTTCAAAGGTAGCCCCACATAGAGCGCATTGCAGTAATCCAAGCGAGAGATAACTAGAGCATGCACCACTCTGGTGAGACAGTCTGTGGGCAGGTAGGGTCTCAGCCTGCGTACCAGATGGAGCTGGTAGACAGCTGCCCTGGACACAGAATTAACCTGCGCCTCCATGGACAGCTGTGAGTCCAAAATGACTCCCAGGCTGCGCACCTGGTCCTTCAGGGGCACAGTTACCCCATTCAGGACCAGGGAGTCCTCCACACCTGCCCACCCCCTGTCCCCCAAAAAACAGTACTTCTGTCTTGTCAGGATTCAACCTCAATCTGTTATCCGCCATCCATCCTCCAACCGCCTCCCGACACTCACACAGGACCTTCAACGCCTTCACTGGTTCTGATTTGAAAGAGAGGTAAAGCTGGGTATCATCCGCATACTGATGTTTAAAAGCACTTTCCCCGAAAAACCAGAGTCCTTTCTGTTGGGGATATAATTCAGATGGAAATCCCCAGGTGTCAAAAAGGTTATTTATGTATGCCACTGCTGTAGCCCCAAAATGGAAAATGAGCAAGGTCCCAACCAAAGTAGAATGGCAACTTAAACTGATGGAATATGCACAGCTTGTGGACCTAACTCATAGAATAAGAGAACAAGAAGAACATACGTTTCAAGAAGATTGGAAAATGTTTATTGAATATATGGGGGGAAATTGTGTTACTTTTGAAAACATGCAGCAGAGCATTAAGATAAATTCAACAGTGTAAGTAAGTTTTGATGGATGTAATAATTGAATTATGGTGCTGGAGGAGACTCTTGAGAGTCCCATGGACTGCAAAAATATCGAACTTATCCATCCTTAAAGAAATCAGCCGTGAAGAGGCCCCCAGTAAAAAAGGATGGTTTGTTAAAACAATAGAATTTTTAGAATTGGCAGTCTTATTGGAAAAAATAAAAGAAAACCCTAGAAGCAGAGTGATGGAAGAATGGGACGGGTTTTTGAGGTACTTAAAAATGAGGTGCGATCCGAACGTGGTATACGCTCTGCAATGGTTCTTGTGGGTAAAGTAATAAATATTAAATGGAAAAGGTAATGCTTTGAGTGAAGTAGGCATGGAGTAAATAATATATTGATGGAAGTTTCAGTGTTTAACTGGATTATTCATATGATATATTCTGAAGTGGTGGAGTGTAGGTATAGGGAAGTCAATATACGTACTAAATTGGCACAAGACTTTGTGTAAAGAAAAGAAGTAGGGGGACAAAATAGTATTAGTCGATATATATATTTATTGTTAACCCTCAGTGGGAAAGACTAGTGTTTTGTGCACTAGGAAAATTATTTGGTCTTACGACAAATTTCTGTAAGTATGGGATATTTCTCCTTTTCTTTTTTTCTTTTGCTTGTTCAATGTTGTTGTTGTTGTTGTTGTTGTTGTTGTTGTGTTGTTTTTTTGATTTTTTTTTTGTAAAATGTAAAGAATGAAATTAAAAAAAAAGGAAAAAGAAATCAGATGGTTGGACAGTGTTCTCGACTGGAAGGACAGATCCATGAGTTTGGCCAAACTGTGGGAGGCAGTGAAGGATAGGGGTGCCTGGCGTGCTCTGGTCCATGGGGTCACGAAGAGTCAGAAACGACTGAATGACTGAACAACAACAACAAATAATTGAATACTGAGTGGTCTAGTTTATATAAAATATGCAGGGATTTGTGTTATGCAAAACGAACCATGGAAAGAGAAGTAGGGAAGTCACTGATATTTTAAGGTTGTTTAAATGAATACTTTAAATTGTAAAACAGAAAATTTAATTAAAATGATGTAAAAGAGAGAGAGAGACTAAATGCATTGTGGCTGAGAACTTCCCAACCCCAAAATCAGCTTGCGCTTCCATAGCAGCTGTTGTTTGGGAATCACATCCCACCTTTTTCTCCAAGGGGCTCCTCAAGGGGATGTGACTGGTTCTGCTCCTCTTCATTTAACACTGACAACAACCCTATATGGTAGGTTGGGCTGAGAGGCAGCAACTAGCCCAGTTTGCTTCATGGATGAGTAGAGATTTGTACCCAGGTTGCCCAGGGTCCTAGTCCAATAGTCTAACCCATGGGTAGGGAAACTAAGGCCCAGGGGCCAGATGCGGCCCAATCGCCTTCTAAATCCAGCCCGCGGACAGTCCGGGAATCAGCATGTTTTTACATGAGTAGAATGTGTCCTTTTATTTAAAATGCATCTCCTGGTTATTTGTGGGGCATAGGAATTCATTCATTCCCCACCCCCCCAAATAGTCCGGCCCACCACATGGTCTGAAGGACAGTGGACCGGCCCCCTGCTGAAAAAGTTTTCTGACCCCTGGTCTAACCGTTACATCACCCAGGCTTATCTTTCATGGAATAAGCAAAATGATCACTAAATTCTCGTCGTTCAAAACAACGGGTGAACCGAAACACATCTATCCGTCAAAACTCAAACGTCATCCGAATCTTACGATGCAGTTCCCCAACCAATGTTTACAAAACTGCGTCTCTTGTGTGCATAAAAATGAATATATATATTTTTTAAAAACAACAGCAACACAAAATTGCATTGTTTAAGGAGAATTGCTTGCCGAAACAGGTGCATTAGTCAAAAGTGCCTATGAAAATGTGTTCGTCAGGAGAAATTTACACTAAATAAAATGCTGGTGAATTCTCACTATGTTTTTTTTTTATAATTTTTTTTAAAAAACCCAGTTTGCTGAGGAAATGAGAGGAACAGAATTTAAGAGTGGGAAAATGGGAAATTGCAAGGAGGTGTTGAGAGCTCCCTTCCAGCCCTAGTGTTGACATCTCTGATGACAAAGGAAGATGAGGATAAATTCCCATGCTCTGAATAGCTTTGTTGGCCTTTGTTGGCATCATGTGTGTGTGTATACAGAAATAATAACAACTTTAGGCCATGTTGCTTAAGTGCGACTCAAATTGATTAATTTTTTGTTCTATGTATTTCAACTATCCCAAAATTTTGAAGGTGGAGTATTGCCAGGGCCGTCTTATCCATAGGGGCTAGTGGCACGGCGCTCCAGTGCTCCAGCCCCCCCCCGGGGTGCCCCCACGAGCCCGCCGGTATACCGTGCGCCCCCTCCCCAACCTGCCCCCACCCCCATGGGCGGATGGGCACTCGCGCACTGCCGGAGCAGCCGCTGCCGCCCATGCCACTCCCGGGCGGGCTGAAAGCCGGCCGCCCTCGCCTCCCATCCCGCGCGGGGAGCCCCAGCTGGAGCGCTGGAAGGGCACACAGAGTCCCGTGCCGCTCCAGCGCCACGCCCCTCATCACCCGCTCGCCCACCCCCCTCCCGAGGGGTGGCCAGTGCGGGAGGGAGGTGGCCCCAGAGGCGGAGAGGCGGCATGTCGGGGGCGCCAGAGGGATCGCCGCACCATGGCGGCCGATCTGCCTAAGACAACCCTGAGTATTGCAGTAAGTTAGCTGGTCTGCTGTGGCTAATGCACCCCCCCTCTTTTTAACAGAGGTCAAGACCCTAGAGGAATAACAATGGGTTCATGAAAGTACTTAAAATGGATACCCAAAAAATGCAATCTCATGGAAAATTTGTGGTGATCTGTCAAGGAACAACTGAAGAAGATGACAATGGCTATCTAGACGTCGTTGCTGGTTGCTGAGAGACCCCCCATAACAGTTCAAGCTTCAGGTCACCCCAAAACATAGGTCCACCACTGGGGGGAAGATTAAGGTCTCACAAGGACAACTTCCTTGGTGTCAAATACCATTTATGCAACATTTTCTCGGGCAGCTCCTTAGTAGTTTGTTTTGTATGTTGATTGTAATCACATTTACAGCCACACATGCTTTAAGGATGAAGGAGTGCGAAGGAAGGAGAAACGATTTCTCAAAAGATGAACAATGGGGAAAAGATGGACCACACGGATGCTTTGAAAAATGAAAATAACGTCCCTGCTCCTGCCAATCTTGTGGGTTTTGGGGTCACTCTGACAATGGTTTTCTGTAAAAGGGCTAATGTGTTTGGGATGGCATTTCAGTTCTGCAGAAATCCCAAAATAGCAGGGCAGAGAGCATATGCTTTCCATTCCAAAGAGAGCAATAGAACAAGTGGCTGTTACAGTGAGACAGGGCTATTGCCCTGATGGTCTCTCTGCTTGTGGGCTACCCAGAGAAATTCATTTGGCTTCTGTGGAAGAGAGGGTGCTGGATCAGATGAAAAAGTCATGTGTTCCCAAAACCTGCCGCGCATCATGCGGTTTCCCCATTCCTTATTATTGTTGTTGTTTAGTCAGTTTCCGGCACTTGTCGAGGTTACCGTCCCAAGCTCCCCCCAGGTAATTCAGTCAAGACACGTTATTTTTGGTTTGGGTTTTTGGCATAATTTTGGCCACAACTTTATTTAAATACAGCCAATGTGAGTGGTTGCTTAGGCATTGGTTCCGACTACTGTCCCCCCAGCCATGGGACAGCTGACATTCGCTTTTGAGGGCGAAGTCAGAAAAGGGTAAACACCTAAGGAAGAAGCGGAGTCGGGCAACGACCCAGGCCTCTCCCCCAAATGCTCCCTAGGACTCCGCTTGGCCCAAGCCTCCCACCACTTGAGGTGGGTATGGACAAAAGCAGAAAGAGTCCCTGGATTCTTTTAACAGAATACCCTTATTTTCAGGGGTAGGCCCATCCAATTTCCTACCCCTGCCCCGCGCATTCAGAGGTAGGCACAGCCTATCCATACCTCTGAAGCAGCGATACTAGGGGCAGGCACAGCCTATCCTGACCCCTAGTGCAAGCAAATTTATAACCAATGCCTAACCGCCAACCTTACAAGTTGTGACGATTTGCTACGCAGTAGGCAAAACCAGTGACAAAAGCCAATCAGCCACCGGATAAATTCCTACCAGGCTCCCGCTCCAAAGCAGACAACCCCGTGACAGGCATAGCAAGGTCAAGCAGCAAAGCGCCGTTCCCAAATTAGGGAGGGCGGGCGGGAGATCCGTTGCACACCGCAAAAGTGAAACCAAAGTTTCACAAACTTAGGTTATAAAGGCAAGAACTGTCAATCAAACAACTAGCGACATGCTAAACTCCCCAGCAACTTGCCTTAACCAACCCTAGCTGTGGCCAGCCCAAAACCCCCTCCCATCAACTTGGAGCTGCTCCTTTAACCCTTCTGCAACCCGTGCTCTCTTCAATGGGAGAACACGCTTTTCCGGCACTTTCAGGAAAGCCCAAGCTGAGGTTGTCACAGGGTTTTGGGGAAGTGAGGGCAGAGAAGGCCGCCAAATCTGCCAAAGAGATGACTTGGAACACAGAAGCAGGGATGCTTACAAACCCCCCTCATCCACCTCAGCATTTGTTGTGTAGTCGTTGAGTCGTGTCTGACTCTTCGTGACCCCATGGACCAGAGCACGCCAGGCACTCCTGTCTTCCACTGCCTCCCGCAGTTTGGTCAGACTCATGTTGGTAGCTTCGAGAACACTGTCCAACCATCTCGTCCTCTGTCGTCCCCTTCTCCTTGTGCCCTCCATCTTTCCCAACATCAGGGTCTTTTCCAGGGAGTCTTCTCTTCTCATGAGGTGGCCAAAGTATTGGAGCCTCAGCTTCAGGATCTGTCCTTCCAGTGAGCACTCAGGGCTGATTTCCTTCAGAATGGATAGGTTTGATCTTCTTGCAGTCCATGGGACTCTCCCAGAGTCTCCTCCAGCACCATAATTCAATTATTCCCTCTCTGAGAGAAGCAAAGTTACAGGGAACCAGGCAGAGGGCCTTCTTGGTGGTGGCGACCGCCCTGTGGAACACCCTCCCATCAGATGTCAAAGAAATAAATAACTATCTGACTTTTAGAAGACATCTGAAGGAAGCCCTGCTTAGGGAAGCTTTTAATATTTGATGAATTATTGTATTTTAATGCTTTGCTGGAAACTGCCCAGAGTTGGAAGCTTAATTTATTTTAAGGTGAAAGTGTTCTAGCTCAGCAGTAGAGCACTTGCCTTGCACAGCGGCCATGCTAATCTTCTCTGTATCGTTCCAGTTTTAGTATACCAGTATGTGCTGTTGAAGCATGCAGAGGCCCCCAGTTTCAGTCACCAAAAATGCTGCCAGACTGTGCACAGGCAGTACTGAACTACATATGCCAAGGGTCTGACTCGGCACAAAGCGATTTCCTGTGTTCTTTTGAAGAGGTGGTTTTAGGGTAGCACAACTGCAGGGGGCACCACAAGAATGCTGTGGAACAGAGCGCAAGGGCATCACACTTGACGCGGCTGAAATCTGAGAGCCCAAAGTCCACCCCTGTATTTGGGAAAGGTGTTTCCTCCTCCTCCCCCTCCTCTCTGGAAGCCAGTGCGGTGTAGTGGTTTGAGTTCCAGACTAAGGCCTGGTAGACCAGGGTTCAAATCCCCACTTGGCCATGAAACTCACTGAGTGACCTTGGAGTCAGTCACTGCCTCTCAGCCCAACCTACCGACAGAGGATTAAATGAGGAGAGAGAGAATCATGTACGCCACCTTGAGCTCCTTGGAGGAAAAGGTGGCATATACCGTAAATGCAATAAAATACAATAAAGTAATTAAAACACTGAAAGGAGGAAGCATGCTAACGAGAGAGAGAGAGAGAGAGAGAGAGAGAGAGAGAGAGAGTAGAACAGAACAGTCCCTGCACATTTGGCTTCATCTCTCGGGTTTTGCAAATGATAGGAACTTGCTTTTTTAAGTCCAGCTGCGACAGCTCAGTCAGTAGAGCATGAGGTTCAAGGGTTCGAGTCCCGCATTGGCCAAAAGATTCTCGCATTTCAGGGGGGTTGGGCTAGATGACTCTTGTGGTCCCTCCCAGTTCTACAATTCTACGATTCTCTTCTTTGTCCTCCTCCCCTCAATAGCAGAGAGGATCAGAGGAGACGGCCACTGTTGCTGCCACCACCCAGATGCAGTGGCGGAGCAAGCCCAGATTGCACCCGGTGCGGATTTTTTTCCCCTTACGGAATGCACATATGCGGCAGCCCATGTGTGCGCACTCCGTACGGAATGCCGCACATGCGCAGTCTGTCCGTGCTGCTGTTCACGAGCGGCAACTCATAAGGCTGTCACGCGCGAGCAGCAGCACTGATGGAGTGCGCATGAGCGGCATTCCCTACGGAACATGCGCAGCCCATCCTGCTGCTCGCGCGCGGCAATGCCGCCCCTCGCCTCCGCCCGGGAAGAAGCAAAGTGCGCACTGGCCGCCACAGACTCGAGCGAGCTTTTTGCCCGGAGGTGGGGCTTGCTTGGGAGTAGGGGGGGGCACCGAGTGTCACCCCCTCCAGGGTGGCACATGGGGCGGACCACCCCAACGCACCCCCTTGCTCCGCCCCTGCCCAGATACGGGCACCCAGCCACTTGCTGATGCGCATGCATGTTGAACCAGCAACATGTGGCCACAGGTTTCCTTTTCACAAACACCAGCGGTTCCCAAACACTCCGGCTGCGAAGCGAACGAGAGCAGCAGCTTTTTCTCAGGGTCACGAATCAGGAGATTTTCTCTACCCCCCCTCCATTCTTTTAGGCTTCTTTATTTGTGCCAAACAGATGCCGTTGGGCTGGCACCGATCCTTCCCTGGCAGGGAGCAGGGAGCCCAGGGAACCGAGAGGTTCCGAGACGGAAGGGAGCCCAGGGACTGTTTGTCCATAAACACAGCTGGGCGCTTTGGTGAGCAACCTGCTTTCTGCCTTTGCTGGATGGATTCCTTCCACGCAGCCACCCTGCGAGGGGGAGAAGGGGGTGGGAGAAGAGAGGAGGAGAGGAAGGGAGGGGCACCAGGCATGCATGGCCAGCCTCCCCCTGGCCCATGCGCCGGAGAAATAATTAAACAGTTTTCCTTAACCTTTCGACCCTCTCCATTTATCCTCCTCACCCATTACGCGTCTCCCCTCCCCGATTGCAGGATCCCTGAAACGGAGCCACCCGGGTCAAGGGGTTTATT
Source organism: Lacerta bilineata (assembly GCA_900245895.1). Lineage (NCBI taxonomy): Eukaryota > Metazoa > Chordata > Lepidosauria > Squamata > Lacertidae > Lacerta > Lacerta bilineata. The sequence continues at coordinate 173,744 of OFHV01004094.1, read as the reverse complement.
GTTTAATGGAGATGAAACATTTTGTAAATTGTACAAAGTCACAATGTTTAGAGTGGAGGCTTCTGCAGAGCTAGATCTCTCTCTCTCTCTCTCTCTCTCCCTCCCCATCGAACAGGGAGATCTAACATATGTTCTCCCTCCGTCTCAGGAAATTTGGGATAAGTGTAGAACTGGCATCGACATGTTACCAAATCCTTCTTATAAACCAAATGACATCTGCATTCAAATAAAAACATTCCTTCCCTCCAAATACCAGGAAATGCTAAAAGTATCACTATTCTAAGGTCATGCTGAAATGAAATTTTTGGCTTCCACAACACAAAGAGAGTTCACCAAAGGCCAAGAGTTTCTTTCTCTCATTTCATTCTCTCTCTCTCCCCCCCCCCTTTTGTGTGTGTGTCCAAACTCAACACATTTGCTAAGGCAAATCTCAAGAGTCCCCCTTCTGGGTCAAACATGAGCCTCTGCCTGCAGCGGTGTGTGAGTGTATGCACGCACATCTCTTTGTGTGTGTGTGTGTGTGTGTGTGTGTGTGAACATTGCAAGCGTTTAATCTTCTTCATATGAATCCATATAAATATTTGAGGAGAGCGGACCTACATTAACAAATACCCCTGCCGCCTTTTGTTTTTGCAAGGAAGAGAAGGGCTCGTTGTGAAGCAAAGCAAATATCCTCCGAGCTCGCTGTGCCAAAATAATCAAGGGGGGATAAATAGCCGGGGATTTACGGAATATGAATATTCTTCGGTAAATAAACGGAAGAAGGAACAATGGCTGTGGGGAGGTATAGCCAAGTACAATGGATTTTCTGCACTGCCAGGCTGGGAGGTAGCTCAGGGTGTTCGATATGGAGGCTGGCAAGACCCGGGGGTCAAAATCCCAGTATAAGGATCGTCCGGTGGAGAGAAGAATCTGTCTAGGAATCACACCTGCTTCCTGGTTTTCTCTCTGGTCATGTTCCCAAAAATTTTGGGGCCATCACCTCCTTGGTTCAACAAACTCATCTCCATGGCATCATTCAAAGTGTTGGTGCTGACCTTTTTTTTTTTTTTTTAACAGAATTTATTGACTTTTCCATACAAAAAAAGAAACACAAACCCGACCCCACACCAACAGATATAAAAACAAAAACAAATACACATAATGTCAGGATTTTCTTCTTAACAATATTCCTTACAAAAAAAAAATTTCTACTTTCATCTTGACGTTTGACTTCCCCCGCCCTTTCACCTGTTTTAAAACAATATACTTAATTCCTTAACAACTTCACTTTATACAAAAAAAAATTTGTTTTACTCAAAAATAACACAAATATCTTAATTTTATCATTTTAACTTCAGTCATAATCAAATATTCTTATAGGAACTTATTTCTTCTATCCATTAACAGGCTTTTAACTTAAAATTCAATATCTCCTTTCTTACTTAAAAATAGCTTTTACAAGTCGCACGCCGACGGATAATGACAGACCATTTAAGTTATAAATTTAATATCAACCCACTCCCCTTCTGCATCTTCTTCTGTCCTGCCAGACTCTCCAAAAATCTTCCTCCAAACGTCCACTGGGCACTCTCAACAGCATTGTAGCAGGGTGTTCACCTCCTCCTTCTGTGCTTCTCCGTTCCTTCTTGCCATTCTTGTTCTTGTAAAAATCTTAATTCGTCCCTCAACATATGCCACCTTGACGTCTGGATATTATAAATTTCCCCGCTGGCATCGGTTCTTGTTTCCGGAGACCCGTAAATTTTTCAATCACCCCTTCCAGGGGATTCCATTCCATCAAAATCCCAGATAAATTCTTTTCACTTATAATTCCACACAAACTTGTAATTTACGATTTATCAGTTCCAGCCCCAAGAGAACAAGTTTTCCTTCATCTTGTAAATCAGAGTCCAGGATAAGCAATCACAAAGTTCAGCATCAGAGGGAGAGTGTCTAGTCTCTTCCTCCCTTTGAATCGCACCTGCTTCCGAAGCCGAGGCACAAAGCCCCTGGATATTTTATCACCAATTAACCCCCTTTCTCTCTGTTTTAAAATTCCCAATGTCATGTGGTTAATTTCTTTCCTCCCAAAAAGGCGGGCTGCCTTTCTCCTTTTTTCCAAGAAAACAAAGGCCATTCAATTACTCACAGCCATCACCTCAGGTAGAACTTGGTTCAAGGCTTTGTCGCCGCAAACTCATCTCCAGCTCCGTCGTCCCTTCACCCCCACCTCCCCTTTACAGGGGAAGCGGGGGATGCTACACCAGGGTGTGGGATCCCACACCCCAACCAGAGGAAAGCTCCTAACCCCCACTATTCAAAGTCTTGGTGCTGGACCTTTAAAGCCCTAAACGGCCTTCGGCCCAGTATACCTGAAGGAGCATCTCCACCCCCATCGTTCAGCCCGGACACTGAGGTCCAGCTCCGAGGGCCTTCTGGCGGTTCCCTCACTGCGAGAAGCAAAGCTACAGGGAACCAGGCAGAGGGCCTTCTCGGTAGTGGCGCCCGCCCTGTGGAACGCCCTCCCATCAGATGTCAAAGAGATAAAGCAACTACCAGACATTTAGAGGACATACCTGCAGCAGCCCTGTTTAGGGAAGTTTTTAATGTGTGATATTTTAATGTATTTGATTTTTGTTGGAAGCTGCCCAGAGTGGCTGGGGAAATCCAGCCAGATGGGCGGGGTACAAAATATTATTATTATTATTATTATTATTATTATTATTATTATTCGATAGCTGTCTGCACAACCCACAAAGGAAGATAATAACACAAGGAAGTTCAAAACAGTAAAGATCTCTAAACTACAAAGTCGCAAGCGCTGCAACCTTTCTTCATAGAGGAGTTGCTCCATCTCTCTGATCGTTTTGGTATCCATTCTCTCATTCATTCATTCATTCATTCATTCGGTGTATTTGTATGCTTCTTTCTCACAAATAAACCATGCCCCAAATGGCTTGGAACAAAGAAACTACAATATTATTAAATTTTTTTTGCGTCAAACATAGCAAAACATTAACACTTTCAAAACAGCTTAGGAAAACAAAGATATAATACCATGTTGCTCAGTGTTTCCAATTCTACTACAGTGGTACCTCAACTTACGAATTACTCGATATACGAATTTTTTGACTTATGAATGGACATCCGTTGGAGGCTTTAGATGCGGTTTACTCAACTTACAAATTTTAGATGCAGTTTACTCGACTTACGAATTTTTCCGAATTTTTCGTTTCCAATGCATTCCTATGGGGAAATCGCTTTTGGTTAAGAACACCTTAAGATATTGAGGTTAAGTGATGATTTATATACGAGTAAGTTACTTAAGAGTATTAAGAGATTTTGTAAAATTTTTCGACCTACAATGTGCATTCGAAACGGATTAAATTCGTAAGTCGAGGTACCACTGTATATCCATTTTGAGGATATTTTGAGGATGTTCGAGCCAGGCTACGTGCTGGCACTGTCAGGGTAACTGGGTTTGAGGTGACAGGAAAACACAGTTTTTATCAGGGTGTTTTGGGAAGAAGAAGAAGGAAGAAGAGAGACTGGGATCCATCTTGGGCAGGTTGGCTGAAGGCTGGCTGCACTGCTGTGGAGGGGAAGCCCCTCTTGAAACGACCATGTTGTAAGATCTGGACTCCATGCAGACTGAAGGTGTAAATCGGTGTTTAGGGAAGTTTTTAATGTTTGATGTTTTATTCCGTTTTTAATCTGTTGGGAGCTGCCCAGAGTGGCTGGGGAAACCCAGTCGGATGGGCGGGGTATAAATATGATTATTATTAACCATATTTCTTAAAGCCACGGCTGTCTGCACCATGTCTGAGTTCTCAAAAAGAACACAGGCCCTGGGTGAGAGGCCGGAACCCCATAGACTCTTGCAGAGAGTGGGGTTGGCACCTGACTTTTGTAACATTATTATGCTTGAGCTGAAATGACTCCATTTCCAACAAACACATTTGGGGAGCGTCCCCAACCGCTGTCGCTGGTGTGTTTTTCGGCGCTGCTTGGGAAAATATTCGCCCTGGCCTGCGCAATTCTCGCTGCTGGCTGACTCCCAGCTGAATACCCACCAAATCCAAGTTACCCCCAAGAGGAATTTGACGGCAGCCCCAACAGCCCTGCCCTTCTCCCTGCAAAAAACAACAACACAGAAATTATTGTTTTGGTAGGGTAGGGTTAACTTTGGTTGCTCAAAACAGGCCGGCTGGTGCGTTGGGAAAGCTGCAACAAGGGGGGTTGGAATTAACTAAGCTGTCCGTGAGGACCACCCAAGAGGACCTAAATAGGGGGTTTCTTTTAAGTGGGGTTAGGATCAAAGAATAAAAAGAGATTAGAGCCAATAAGGAGCTACAGGGGGAACATCTGGTCCTTTTCAAAAATCACCAGTGGAAAGGTGAAGCGGCTGTTGCTGCCGGAGAAGGGAATTGCAGCAGAGTCCTCTCCCGACACTCACTCTGGAAGACAAGGATGGGCCACGCTGACTCTTCTCCCCAGGACTGCTTCTTGACGGCCTTATTTATTTGCAACGTAGAAACATTAGAGAGCCCCGTCTTGGAAACAAGAAGAGATCACCTGGTCTTACTCCGTGGCTCAAAGAAAGCAAATAGGCACTTGACCAATGACCGACCCCCAGCCCATGCCACAACATGCCGCTAGTAGGTGCAAAGGAAGGCTTCTGTTGGGTGAGCACAGGCTCTCTGTGATCTAAACCACCGAGCCTCTTGGGCTTGCCGATCAGAAGGTCGGCGGTTCGAATCCCCGCGACAGGGTGAGCTCCCGCTGCTCTGTCCAGCTCCTGCCAACCTAGCAGTCGAAAGCACGTCAAAGTGCAAGTAGATAAATAGGTACTGCTGCAGCGGGAAGGTAAACGGCGTTTCCGTGCACTCTGGTTTCTGCCACGGTGTCCCGTTGCGCCAGAAGTCATAGAGTTGGAAGAAGACCACAAGGGCCATCCAGTCCAACCCCCTGCCAAGCAGGAAACACCATCAAAGCATTCCTGACAGATGGCTGTCAAGCCTCCGCTTAAAGACCTCCAAAGAAGGAGACTCCACCACACTCCTTGGCAGCAAATGGTTTAGTCCTGCTGGCCACATGACCTGGAAAGCTGTCTGTGGACAAATGCCGGCTCCCTCGGCCTGAAAATGAGACGAGTGCCGCAACCCCATAGTCGCCTTTGCCTGGACTTAACCATCCAGGGGTCCTTTACTTTTTACCTTTTCTCTCGATGGCTTCCAGCCACAATGGCTATGCACGGTCAGTGACAGCACTGCTTCTGAACAGCAGTTGTTGGGAAGCGCAGGAGGGGAGAGGGTTCAAATCCTGACCATGGTAATAATAGGATGTTGGACTAGTTGGGCCTCCTTTGGCCTGATCCTGCAGGCTCTTCTTATATTCCTGTGCCCATCACTAAGGAAGTTCTGCAGCGGTGGGCAATGTGACCATCAGGACCGGTCCATCCATGAGGCAACGTGAGGTGACTTCCTCAGGCGGCAGGATATACAGGAACAGCAGATCTCGATGTTGAGTTTCCTTTCTCCTCGTCTCCCCCGCCTGCTTGTTTCTGATGTCGACCTTCCCTCACCCCCTTCTTCCCTGGAGGGGAGGGAGTGCCATTTTGGGTGCCCATTTTGGGTTCCCGGGTGCCCATTGTGCAGATTGGGGGGGGGGAATGCAAGGCATTTTCTGGCCCAGCTGCATGGTGCAAGAACTAAGTCCTGCACTCATTGGCCCTGCACTCATCTGTCCCTAATGCCAAGACATCACACAAGCATAGCCCTGTTGCACTGGCAAAGAACGACGTGATGGACACGATGCGATCAATGGGAAGGCGACCATGTTCAGCGCCCACGGACTCCCTTTTATTGGCAATCTCACACAGGTTAATGATTAGTTCCATAGACACAGTTTCACGAACCAAATAAGGAAACCCCTCAGCCAAAGGTGGGGCATCCACACCGTATAAGGAAATGCTCCTGCCCTGGGTTCCCTTGGTGACACCCCCAAACTCCTCCATTGTGTACGTGCTCTTCCTCCGTGCCTCTCTCTGCATGCGCCCCTCCTGCTGCTCATCTTGTGACTTTCCAGTACTTTTCCAGCCATTCCTTTGTTCCCCTGTCCTTGCCAACACGTGCATCCCCATCCTGGCGCTCCTGTCAGCGTGGCTTGCCAGTGCTGCGTCTCTAACCTTCCAGGTTTTAGCGTGGCTTGCCAGAGCTAATCCGGCCACAATCCCCACATAGCCCAGGACAACGGTCCTGTCCACCACTCGTCCAGCTGTGGCAGAGGTCAGAGTCCAAAAGGCCGAGTGGGAATGGACTTTTTGGAGGGAGAGCTCCTATCTTGAAGGCGAGTAGAAAAGGTTCCCCCACTGCCACACGTTGTTATTATTATTATTATTATTATTATTATTATTATTATTATTATTATTATTAACATTTGTATACTGCCGTTCTTCTGAAGATCTCAGGGAGGCCCACGGCATAAAAACACAAGATAAAAATTACAAAGTACATAATAAAAACAAGAACAAACCAATAATAACAAGAAAGCATGTCTTTCCCATTTTGGTAAAAATCACTGAACTGTTTAACTCTGACTTGCACACTTTCAACGGTTTGGTGAACTTCTGGTCAGCAATGTCATGCATGGCTGAAAGCAGAAGCACAGTCAAAATTTTGCCAGGACTGCAGTGTCTGCAGAGGGAGCCACCTAGTAGGTCCAGTGTGCAACACCTACCTGTATTCCTAGAATGGAATTATTATTATGACCGGAATGTAATTGAAATTAGTAAGCTTTTGGAACGCAGAAATAAAGAAAACCATCAACCATTAATTCTAGCATGCGGGGGGCCCACTTTATCTAAATTATATAATTGGGTATATGAATGATTAGTTTTAGTAATTGTATTATAAATTGGTATTGTTATTGTTGTTGTTGTTTAGTCATTTAGTCGTGTCCGACTCTTTGTGACCCCATGGACCAGAGCATGCCAGGCACTCCTGTCTTCCACTGCCTCCCGCAGTTTGGTCAGACTCATGTTGGTAGCTTCGAGAACACTGTCCAACCATCTCGTCCTCTGTCGTCCCCTTCTCCTTGTGCCCTCCATCTTTCCCAACATCAGGGTCTTTTCCAGGGAGTCTTCTCTTCTCATGAGGTGGCCAAAGTATTGGAGCCTCAGCTTCAGGATCTGTCCTTCCAGTCAGCACTCAGGGCTGATTTCCTTCAGAATGGATAGGTTTGATCTTCTTGCAGTCCATGGGACTCTCAAGAGTCTCCTCCAGCACCATAATTCAAAAGCATCAATTCTTTGGTAATCAGCCTTCTTTATGGTCCAGCTCTCACTTCCATACTGGGCCACATGACCTGGAAAGCTGTCTGCGGACAGATGCTGGCTCCCTTGGCCTGAAGCGAGATGAGCGCTGCAAACCCATGGTCCCAGCCTTTGACTGGACTTCACTGTCCAGGGGTCCTTTACCTTTCCCTATTTGTGAGAGAGGTTTTTGTTAATTGCACCCGCATCACTTTAATTCACCGTTGCATTTAATGCACATTTTGCAATAAAGCCAGTCAGCTGGTTAATATCCTGACTTTTCTTTTGGTCCTGGATATTAGTGGCCAGGATGCACCCTGTGTGTGTTTTACTGGAGATAGCAACTCTGGCAAAGGATTCCTGTGAAGTGCTCGCCACTGGACCTGGGCTGGAGGATGGGGATCTGATTGGTGGGCTGGATCCTTCCTTCCCTCATCCCCTGCAGGTGAAATTTGACAGGTGTTCAGGGCTGCCCCCCCTGTCAGTCACCTGACGTCATTATGACCCCTGGTGACCACTTGAAAAGACTATTGCACATATTAATATCACACAGTTTTGGGAACTGCTGATCTCAGGGCACGTCTGTTAAGGCTCTGACACCCAATTTCTCAGCTTTGTGGAACTTGAGACGACACAGGAGACAACCCTGGTCTTAAGCTGCCAGGTTTTTTTAGTTCCTGGAGTCAAGATCCCTTAAGCACCAGCTCCTCTCAGATGACACAGCAGCCCAGTGCTTTGCTTCAGGAAAAGAAGGTGGGCAGAAACGTTTGTGGTTTCAAGTACAGAAGGGTGGGATTGGACTCCCTTAAGTTTGTATAGAGGGATGCGGGTGGCGCTGTGGTGGAAACCACAGAGCCTAGGGATTGCCGATCAGAAGGTCGGCGGTTCGAATCCCCGTGACGGGTTGATCTCCCGTTGCTCGGTCCCTGCTCCTGCCAACCTAGCAGTTCAAAACCACGTCAAAGTGCTAGTAGATAAATAGGTACCGCTGTGGCGGGAAGGTAAACGGCATTTCCGTGCGCTGCTCTGGTTCGCCAGAAGCAGTTTAGTCATGCTGGCCACATGACCCGGAAGCTGTACGTCGGCTCCCTTGGCCAGAAAAGCGAGATGAGCGCCACAACCCTAGAGTTGTCCGCGACTGGACCTAATGGTCAAGGGTCCCTTTACCTTTACCTTTACATTTGTATAAGAAAGGACTATCTAACGGAGCTCTTCTTTGGTGATGTAATATAGACAGTTCTTCTTGGAAAGAATGCTTTTACTGTGTCCCACATTTGCTAAGTTTTGGGAGAAAGCGCTGGACTACATAAACAAGGCACTAAGGAAAAATGTAAGGTCAAAATAACAACAACAACAACAACAACAACAACAATAAATCATAATAATAATTTTCTATTTTTTTCATTCTCACTCGCTTCCCCCACCCTCACTCTAAAAAGAAAAGAAAAAACCCCAGAGGGGTGGGATGTTCCTCCTGTCACCCCATAAATGGTGTTCATTCTGGAAATCTTCCTCCTGTCAGCTAAGAGGAGAGCTGAGTGCTCATTGCTTGGGTCAAAAGCCAAATCTTTTTTTGATGGCTTTATCTTGCGCACAGTAACTTAAGGCTGGTTTCGGACCGAGGAGCGTTAATTTACAAGACATTAACATGTGAACGATTTTTCTCTCTTTTAAGAGGAGGTGGGGGGAGAGGCGTGATTAATCGCCCAGTTGTATTATTTTGATTTGGGCTCGACAAGTTTTCACAGAGCGCCGAACTCTAGTATAAATACGTGGTCAACCCAGCTGTTCAAACAGTGTGATTAATTAAAGTGATCCCATGTGAAAAAAAACAACACCAACTCTTGCTCTGCTATTGCAAATCATTCCCAATAAATAGGGGGACTGAGCGGCTGAGGGTTATTAATTGCTCTCGGGGCAATGAATCAATATCACCAGCGGCAGCTCACAAATCTGGTGGACAGAGCTCTGTACGTGATGATGGACCTCTTTGAAGGAGTTGTGTGTACACAAGATAGCTGTGAATATGTCCTTAATGGGAGAGCACGTGCCATATTGCATTGACTCACGTATAAAAAAATCGAAAGGAACACAGAGTTTCTAGTCCTCGTCATTTCAACCGGAAACTCTGGAAAAATAGTGAGGAGGTGCATTTTATCCAAAGGGCTGCAGTGGAATAAAATTTAGCCACTGTCTTAGTCTGACAGAAGAGGAGTCTTGTGACAGTAACAATACTGTGGCATGTTTTCTTTTGTGGTACCGTCCAGTTTTCAGAACCATTATCAGCTCAGTATGAACCAACACACAAGAAAGAGCTGTTGTCCAGCGCAGGCTAATCCTTGACATGTTTATTTTATTTTAATTTTTAAAAAAACTTTCTCATGCGCATTTTGGGGCACCTTGCAAAATCACAAGGTCACTTTGTGTGGCATGGAGCCCAAAAAACTATTCTGGGACGCTTTGAGACTGTGGACCTGAAAAAAAATAATGCTTGTTTTTGGGGGGCAAGATGTTGGCCCGAAATTGCATGAGAGCAATTTGGCAGCCGTGCTCTCATGGGGGGGAAAACGGGATGTCCTGGTTTTTCCGAGGCAATTGATGGATATGTACTGGTGGCCCCCAGAAGGCATTGTGGCCCTTGGGCTGCAGATGTCTCCTCACTGGATGAATACGAATGACCCCCATATTGCAACTGGGAAGAATGAGGCCAAGAGAGATGTGGCTTCCCAAAGGCCTCTGAGTTCACGGGTGAGATGAAACGAGCCTTCCTCGCCCACAGATCAGTCGGAAATGTGGGCCAAGCAAAATCCCTGGAGAAGTCGCCGGACACATTTGTCGGCACAGCCAATGTGGACGGGGATGAAGACAGCAGCCTGCCGACAGACAGGACCCCACCTGCTTTCCATCTCAGCCAAGTCTCCACACAGTGCACCTTGCGCTGACCCCGGGAGGAACGGCTTTCAAATGTAACATTTCAAAATGCCTCGCAGATGTCCCTCCAACCGTGACACGGCTTCCTGAGCTGACTTCCAAACGTAGTGTCTCCCGGCTAGGGAAGGTGCTTAGATGATCAGATTTGGAGTTTCAAGATCAGCTAGACACCTGGAATCTCAAAAGTGAGAAAGCTTCTCGGAGAGGCGTATCTGGAGGAGACAAAAGAGGAGTGGGAGGAAGGTTGCAAACACCTCTCCTCCCATGATGAAACAAGCGGCCTTTTCTACAGTGCCCCCTGCATCTATTATTATTATTATTATTATTATTATTATTATTATTATTATTATTTTGTGGGATGTATAGGGTGTTTAGGGAGGCATAATAACTGTAGTAGGGGACATATCAAACTTCTTCTGAGGTGGTTTGTAGAGTGGCTGGTGCAACCCAGTCAGATGGGCAGGGTATGTGATAAATTGTTGTCATTATTTGTCCATTTTTGGTCCCCTGTACCCCGCACTGGAGGAGACTCTTGAGAGTCCCATGGACTGCAAAAAGATCAAACTTATCCATCCTTAAAGAAATCAGCCCTGAGCGCTCACTGGAAGGACAGATCCTGAAGTTGAGGCTCCAGTACTTTGGCCACCTCATGAGAAGAGAAGACTCCCTGGAAAAGACCCTGATGTTGGGAAAGATGGAGGGCACAAGGAGAAGGGGACGACAGAGGATGAGATGGTTGGACAGTGTTCTCGAAGCGACTGGCATGAGTTTGGCCTAAACTGCGGGAGGCAGTGGAGGATAGGGGTGCCTGGCATGCTCTGGTCCATGGGGTCACGAAGAGTCGGACACGACTGAACAACTAAACAAGAACACCCCGCACTCAGCTCTCACCTGTGCCTCCTAAAAGCTGTTAGTATGCGACAGTGGCCACAGCCCGGGAACGGCTTCAACTAGCGGGCTAAACCAGGTGAGGGGAGCTGATGGGTGTCAAACCCTCAGTGTGTTAGGGACTTCCCCTGCATATGAAGACAGGCTGTGGCAGATTAAGCAGACGAGACCAAGAGTTGGTCCAACGGTCAAAAGGGCAATTTCTGCACATGCTGCAGAGGGAAGTGAGGGGCAGGCAGGGTTCATTAATCTGTGAAAGTAGCCCATATAAGAGAAGGAAAACACTGGTCCTAAACCTCTGCTAGGGATGTGGGTGGTGCTGTGGGTTAAACCACAGAACCTAGGGCTTGCTGATCAGAAGGTCAGCGGTTCGAATCCCCGCGAATGGGTGAGCTCCTGTTGCTCGGTCCCTGCTCCTGCCCACCTAGCAGTTCGAAAGCACGAAGTGCAAGTAGATAAATAGGTACTGCTCTAGCGGGAAGGTAAATGACGTTTCCATCCAGTATACCTGAAGGAGCGTCTCCACCCCCATCATTCTGCCCGGACACTGAGGTCCAGTGCCGAGGGCCTTCTGGCGGTTCCCTTACTATGAGAAGCCAAGTTACCAGGCAGAGGGCCTTCTCGGTAGTGGCGCCCGCCCTGTGGAACGCCCTCCCACCAGATGTCAAAGAGAAAAAACAACTACCAGACCTTTAGAAGACATCTGAAGGCAGCCCTGTTTAGGGAGGCTTTTAATGTTTAATAGAATCATAGAATCCTAGAGTTGGAAGAGACCACAAGGGCCATCCAGTCCAACCCCCTGCCAAGCAGGAAACACCATCAAAGCATTCCTGACAGATGGCTGTCAAGCCTCCGCTTAAAGACCTCCAAAGAAGGAGACTCCACCACACTCCTTGGCAGCAAATTCCACTGTCCGAACAGCTCTTACTGTCAGGAAGTTCTTCCTAATGTTTAGGTGGAATCTTCTTTCTTGTAGTTTGAATCCATTGCCCCGTGTCCGCTTCTCTGGAGCAGCAGAAAACAACCTTTCTCCCTCCTCTATATGACATCCTTTGATATATTTGAACATGGCTATCATATCACCCCTTAACCTTCTCTTCTCCAGGCTAAACATACCCAGCTCCCTAAGCCGTTCCTCATAAGGCATCGTTTCCAGGCCTTTGACCATTTTGGTTGCCCTCCTCTGGACACGTTCCAGCTTGTCAGTATCCTTCTTGAACTGTGGTGCCCAGAACTGGACACAGTATTCCAGGTGAGGTCTGACCAGAGCAGAATACAGTGGTACTATTACTTCCCTTGATCTAGATGCTATACTCCTATTGATGCAGCCCAGAATTGCATTGGCTTTTTTAGCTGCTGCATCACACTGTTGACTCATGTCAAGTTTATGGTCTACCAAGACTCCTAGATCCTTTTCACATGTACTGCTCTCAAGCCAGGTGTCACCCATCCTGTATTTGTGCCTTTCCTTCTTTTTTGCCCAAGTGTAAGTACTTTGCATTTCTCCCTGTTAAAATTCATCTTGTTTGCTTTGGCCCAGTTCTCTAATCTGTTAAGGTCATTTTGAAGTGTGATCCTGTCCTCTGGGGTATTAGCCACCCCTCCTAATAGATTATTGCCTTTTAATGTTCTGTTGGTAGCCGCCCAGAGTGGCTGGGGAAACCCAGCTGGATGGGCGGAGTATCTAACATAATAAAGTGCAAGTGTCTCTGCGTCCAGTCCCTGTGTCCGTGGGATTGCGCTACTGCGCATGTGCCCCACGGACAGCCGTTGGGACTTGGAGCGCAGAGACTTTGGGCGGCTGGGCGAAACTGTTGAAGCGGCGGGTGTGCGCAGGCACGTGGGCTTACTTCTAAGCGGCAGCGGCCGTTACAAGTGGCGGCGTGCGAGCGAAGTCAAGCGAGAGATTTCAGATTAAGAACGGACCTCTGGAACGAATTAAGTACATAACCAGAGGTACTACTGTATATGACCCTTGGTGGTCCCTTGCAACTGTACCTGTTCTACGATTCTACCTGCAGCCAGCGTGCACTTACAAATCCACTCTCACACCTTCCTTTCTCCATTTGCCCTGTGCCTGACGTCATAAGGTGCCAGGTGGTGCCCAGGTGGTCGTGACTTGGGTCAAGCCATACTGTGGGCCAAGCGGGGAAGGCCTGGGGGGGCCACATTCACCCCACGGCCAAGAGGTTCCCCACTACTGTCTCCCCTAAAGCCCCCCTTGTGTGTTTGTGACTGAGGGGAGATTTTGAACAGGGATCCTTGGCCGCCCTTTGTGCACGTCCTTCGGATCGATCAACACCGGTCTCCCACTCGAGAGCCATCTCAGGGGGCTATGGGGAGGGAGCACCACGAGTTTGGTCTTTGCCCCGCTGCTGATCCTTGGCAGAAGACTCCCTCCCCTCCGCCCGGCCCAGTTTGCCACGCATCTTGGCCTTGAGAAACCCACCTGGAGGGCGGCCCGCCTCAGATAGAGATTGGCCGCAGTCCCGAAAGCGAGCCCAGCTGCGACCCACCTGCAATTTATTGACTGGGATTAGACGCTTATTGTGTATGACACTTTAAATACCATTACATCGGAGTTTATACAAGAGAGCCCAAGTTTTTGAAAAAGTGGAATCTTAGCAGAAAACAGCTGGGCCGTTTGTTTACATGATAGGCAGGAAAGAATCTGGCGTTTGGCTCCAGGATGTGCTGGGCTGTGTGTGTCAGAGAGAAAGAAAGAAAGAGGGAGAAAGAGAGAGATTCAGGCAACAACTTGAGTGGGTGGGAAGATTTAAGGGAGAAACTGTGTCCTTATTCTGCTCTACAATTTGCACCCTCCACCTAATTTGTCCCCAACATTGAGAGCCATGCGAGGGTCGGCTCTCAAATACCCCCCACTGCACATCAGTGCAAAAGGCCCCTGAAATGCCTAGCCTCTCCCCCCTTCGCCCCCCCCCCAAATCCCTGGTCGTTGTGGGGTTGGTGGGGTGTTCCACTCTGAGTCTGATGATCTCCCCACAGGCTGCCCGCATTCCAGGTTGCGTCTCTAGCATGAAGGACTTTGTTTGAAATCATAACAGTCACCGGGCTGAAACCGCAGGGTGATACACATGAAGAAAAAGGAAGAAAGGGGCAGGGAGAGAATCGTGTGTGCTTTGGGTTTGACAGCCTGATTTATGGCAGCGCTTTCCCTGACACAGCTGCGGTCGTTGTTTGCTCACCAAGATGTTCCCGGTTTGTCTTCTGTTGCTCTCCTTGACTCTTGCCTCGGAGAAAAAAACACGAAAAAACAAAAAAATACCACCAGGTGATTATCATTCGCCGAAGATTATCTGAGAATGGTTTGCACGGCTTATTGCAGTCACTGTATTTTTGCAGAATGAAAGGACTATTTCAAATCAAAGGAGGAGGAGGTCAACTCTGCATTTGCTTCTTAGCAGGAGTGCAAAATTTGATTGATGAAACTCGCACAGATTCCCCCCAAAGAGTCACAGAATTGTAGAGTTGGAAGGGACCCCAAAGGTCATCCAGTCCAACCCCCTGCAATGCAAGGAATCTCAGCTAATGCATCCCTGACAGATGGCCATCCAACCTCTGCTTAAAAACCTCCAAGGAACCCAAGGGAGAGTATCTCAGCCGTCGCCAACCTGGTGCCCTCCAGATGTTTTCGATGGCCACTCCCATCAGGCTGTGCGGGCTGTGGCTGATGGGAGTTTTCAACCGAAACTTTTGGAGAGCACCAACATGGGGGAAGGAAGGCTGCCTTCTCCTATTTTTGTGCAGGATGAATCCAAGCTGAGCTGATAGTGATAGGGAAAGCCAGTGCCCATCATATCACGTTGCAGATGTTTTCAATTAACCAGCACAACTGTGTTGACACTGAACCCCTGTGACCTCCGTTAGAAATTGTAGGGGTCTTTTTACTTTTTGGCCCTGGACCACTTTTTTTTAAAAATGCCAGCAGACTGCAAATTACACACACACACACACACACACACACACATTTTATTTTGCAAATACTGTACAACAAAAAGGGGGGGGGGGAATCAGCTAACGCTAACAATCAAAAGAACCTATTAATCCTGACTAATTTATATAGCAGTGCTCTCATATGCCAAATGGCTTCTAAGCAATATAAAATCAATTATAACATGCATACACAATTAAAACACACCATAAAACTGTTCTGTCAAAACAGGAAGAGCATCCATAATTAGAATTTACGACAAGACATGCCGGCTGAAAAAGCATGACAATTAAAACAATTAGAAGAGCTATTAAAACAGCTGAAGTTCAGGGGGATGGTTGCCTCAACAGGTGTGTCTTCAAGAGCCGGCAGAATGCCAATACAGATGAGGCCCACTTGTAATTTCAACACCAATGTCACCAGTGAACAATCTCACCCAGGCCCGTCTCACCCATTGAGGCTAGTGGTGCAGGGCGCCAAGTTCTGAAGGGTGCCAGGCAAGAGTCCGGGGAACACCGAACGAGCACACTGAGTGAACAAGGGTGCATGCGCTGCTCCCGCCAAGCGTCGGCTCGGTTTTTCCCCTTTTAGCCTGCAGGCGCCAATTTCCGTGGGGTGCCGGAAGGCTAAAAACGGAAAAAACCGAGCTGACACTTGGCGGGAGCGGTGCACGCAGGCCCGCTTGGTGTGCTGCCTGCCGTGGCCACCGCGGCACGAAGTGGCCAGCTGAGCCAGAAGGTGCCCCATCCAGCCTCCGCCTCTTCCCTGCCAGAGGAACTGCCCTCCAGCTGCTGCCCGCCTCCCCCAGCCCTAAAAAAAGATCAACTCTGGGAAAGGGGTAGGGTGTGCCGGAGGGATCTTTGCACCACGGCACCAGATATGCTTAAGACAGCCCTGATCCTACCTCCACATTACCGCAAGCAAATCATCACCAGGTTGTGGCAAAAGTAATTGGTTCCATTGGTTGCTCTTAATCCCTTTACTGGACAATGGAGGGGAAGACAGAATTTCAGGTAACCTAACCTGGTCCAGTGAGAGATTTTACTTTCTTGGGCTCCATGATCACTGCAGATGGTGACAGCAGTCACGAAATTAAAAGACGCCTGCTTCTTGGGAGGAAAGCGATGACAAACCTAGACAGCATCTTAAAAAGCAGAGACATCACCTTGCCGACAAAGGTCCGTATAGTTAAAGCTATGGTTTTCACAGTATGGAAGTGAGAGCTGGACCATAAAGAAGGCTGATCGCCAAAGAATTGATGCTTTTGAATTATGGTGCTGGAGGAGACTCTTGAGAGTCCCATGGACTGCAAGAAGATCAAACCTATCCATTCTGAAGGAAATCAGCCCTGAGTGCTCACTAGAAGGACAGATCCTGAAGTTGAGGCTCCAGTACTTTGGCCACCTCATGAGAAGAGAAGACTCCCTAGAAAAGACCCTGATGTTGGGAAAGATGGAGGGCACAAGGAGAAGGGGACGACAGAGGATGAGATGGTTGGACAGTGTTCTCGAAGCTACTAACATGAGTTTGGCCAAACTGCGGGAGGCAGTGGAGGATAAGGGTACCTGGCGTGCTCTGGTCCATGGGGTCCTGAAGAGTCAGACATGACTGAACGACTAAACAACAACAGCCTGGTCCAGAGTTACTTAGGGCTTTACACATAAGTAGCAGGACCATAAAACTGGTTCAGTCTGTCATTCAAAATCCAGAAGCTTTCGTCTTCCGGCGGCGACGCCATTGAGGGTGGTCGTGGGCTGCTTCGGCTGCGAAGCGCCCAGTCCATCCCGGGGGTTAGGAGCCCCGCTACCGCAAAGCGGGGCTCCGGTTGGGGTGCGGGAAGAGCGTCCCGCACCCTGTCCCCGGCTGTGCCCGTTGTGGCTCTGAACCCTTCCCCCTCGCCCCCCCTGTAAAGGGGGAGTGGGGGTGAAGGGACGACGGAGCCGGGCTATAGGGGACATGCCCCAACCGGGATGTAAATGCGGCGACAAAGCCTTTGATGAGCGTCTAAGTTCTTCCTGTCTTTAATGAGCTGATAAGAACCCAGCGGCTGTGAGTATTTGGCTGACTTTTTGAATCCTGGAATGCCCTGGGGGAAAGAGGAAAGGCAGCCCGTCTCCCTTCCCTTCGGGAGATGAAAGAAACTAACCAGTTTAAGTGACTGCTGCTACAATAATCGATAGAAAGTATCTGGAATTTGGAAAATGAGACTGTTGAGAATCCCCTTTCGGGGACTAATTGGGGAAAAAATATCTCCATTTGAAGTTTTGGTCTTTACACTCCGGCTTCGGAAAAATGGCGACGATTTGAACTGTCGTGGGAAAAAATTGAAACAAAGGAAGGAAGAGATAGGAGTTGAAATTTGATACCCACCCTCCCTCTCAAAATGTTGGACTTTGTGCTTGCACTTGTACTAAACTCTGGTTTAAAAGATGAGGAAATGCTCACTGTTTTGAAGCTGGAACTGCTTGATCGGAAATTACAAGTCTTGTGTGGGGTTTTAAAGAATAAGGATTTAATCTTCACAGAGGAGGCTTTTCAAAAGTTTAATGCAATGGAATCGATCCTTGGCAAAGAGCTGGGAGGGGTGCTTGAAAGATGGTTTGAAGTGGCTGGGCAATTCCGGGAAAAGGAACCGATTTCTGGGGGTGGCAGCCCTGGAACGGGAAAGTTTACAATATCCAGACCCCGAGGTGGGAGCTCGGGGGCAAGGGACATGGAATTAATATTTTTACAAGAAGAAGAAGTATGGTACAAAGAAACGGAGGAGCCCAAAAAAGAAGTGAGAGACACCCTGAAGCTCGATGCAAGGTCTGCTGTGAATACCTCGATCTGTGGACATTCAGAAGAAGAGAATTGGAGATACGGTCCCGGTGAGAAACAGAGAAAGACAATGGACAGAGGGGGAGTGGGTTGAAGTATTAAATGTAGATTTCAAATGGTCTGTCATGGTATCTGAAATCGGAGAGTGAAGTCTGTTAATTATAAGTTTATTTTAAACAAGTAGGGAGATATTGAATTTTAAGTTAAAAGCAGCATGATAAAGGACAGAAGAAATAAGTTCAGTTTTTATGAGAATATTTGGTTAAGATTTTTGTTCATAATAGAAAGATTAAGATAATTGTGTTATTTTAAAAGAAGTTAATTTTTTTTATAGAGAAAAGATGTTAAGAAATAAGAACTATATAAAACCGAAGGTGAAAAGGCGGGGGAAGTCAAAAGTCAAGATTCAGAACTAGAAATTTTTTTTTTTTATGTAAGGTCTACAACCAAGAAGAAGAATCCTTACATTATGTGTATTTGTATTTGTTTTGGTGTGTGTAGGTGTGGGTTTGGGTTTGTGTTATATTATGAAAATGCTAATAAATTCTGTTAAAAAAAAAAAAAACAAAATCCAGAAGCTTTTCTTTTAGGGATGGTAGGCAGTGAGATACCAAAATAAACCGAATAAATTTGTTTATGTATGTCACAACTGCAGCCAGAATGGTTGTTGCCAAGAGATGGAATGAAGATGTAGTACCAGCCAAGGAACAATGCCGAATAAAACCAATAGATTATGCTGAAATGGCAAGATTAACGGGTGTAATAAGAAACCAAGAAGAGAAAAAAAATGATCAAAGGTTGGGGGAAATTTGTGGAATATTTGAAAAACCAATGTATGCAAATAAGTTCATTAGCAGGTCTAACTTACAACTTATCTGAAGAAGTGTCCATGCACACGAAAGCTCATACCAAGAACTCTCTAAGGTGCTACTGAAAGGATTTTTTTAAAATTTTGTTGTGGCTATGGCAGACCAACACGGCTACCTACCTGTAATTACAACTAGCAGTTAAACAGGTTATTATGAGAAACTAAATAATAAATTAAAGATGGGAGTAATGTGCAAAATGCAGTATGAAAATTTCAATTTAAAAGAAACCACAAAAGGGGAGGAAATCAAATATATGTGTATTAGAAATGTATGCGATTTGTTTCTTTGTTATTTGCATGTTTGTAATATATATATATATATATATATATATATATATATATATATATATATATATATATATATATATATAAGTTTTGTTGGCTTTGTCATTTAGGAGTTTGTCACCCTGGCTTCCTTTGGGAGAAAGGGCAGGATGTAAATAAATAAGGTAAGATCCAGTTATTTCTCCCAGTGATATAGGTAAAAGGTAAAGGGGCCCCTGACGATTAGGTCCAGTGGTGTCCGACTCTGTGGTTGCGGCACTCATCTCGCTTTACTGGCCGAGGGAGCTGGTGTACAGCTTCCGGGTCATGTGGCAAGCATGACTAAACCACTTCTGGCGAACCAGGGCAGCACACGGAAACACCGTTTACCTTCTGGCTGGAGCAGTACCTATTTATCTACTTGCACTTTTGACGTGCTTTCAAACTGCTAGGTTGACCGAGCAATGGGATCTCACCCCGTCACGGGGATTTGAACTGCTGACCTTCTGATCAGGAAGCCCTAGACTCCGTGGTTTAACCCACAACGCCACCGATATGATAACCCTTCAATCAATACACAACACTCCCCACCCACTCCCGGCATCAGCCACCTGAGCTGGGTACAGTGCTACCTTGGGTTACAAACGCTTTGAGTTACAGACTCCGCTAACCCAGAAGTAGTACCTCGGATTAAGAACTTTGCTTCAGGATGAGAACAGAAATTGTGCGGTGGCACTGCGGCAACAGGAGGCTCCATTAGCTAAAGTGGTACCTCAGGTTAAGAACGGTTTCAGGTTAAGAACGGACCTCCAGAACGAATTAAGTTCGTAACCAGTGGTACCACTGTATCTCCCTCCCTAACGGTAGAGCCGGCCCTGTTCTTCCCTTCCCTTTGGGGCCTTGTAAAGGTAAAGGGACCCCTGACCATTAGGTCCAGTCGTGACCGACTCTGGGGTTACGGCGCTCATCTCGCTTTATTGGCCGAGGGAGCCGGCGTACAGCTTCCGGGTCAAGTGGCCAGCATGACAAAGCCACTTCTGGCGAACCAGAGCAGCACACGTAAATGCCGTTTACCTTCCCGCTGGAGCGGTACCTATTTATCTACTTGCCCTTTGACATGCTTTCGAACTGCTAGGTGGGCAGGAGCAGGGATCGAGCAACGGGAGCTCACCCCGTTGCAGGGATTCGAACCGCCGACCTTCTGATCGGCAAGCCCTAGGCTCTGTGGTTTAACCCACAGCGCCACCCACGTCCCTTCCTAGTGATATAGGACATGCCAAAATGCTCAAAGGCCACAGTCCACATCCCAGCATCAAAGTTGTTGTGGTTGAAGGTATAGCCTGGTGACCTGAAGGATGTTGGGCAGCTGCCCTGAGCTCCCATTTTAATTTCTTGCCATGACCCTGACGGAGCATTTCTTAGTGAGTTGATGGGAAATGAAACTGGTGTGTGCTCTTTGTATTTTAGTATTCTGCTGGAAGCTGCCCAGGGTGGCTGGGGAAACCCAGCCAAATGGCCAGGGTATAAATAATAAATTATTGTTATATTACTCTACTCTACTCCACCCCACCCCACCCCACCAGCCTTCCTGAAAGCATATTAGGTACCCTGGAAACATCTGTTGGAACCATGGTGGTGGACTAAATGGACCACGCTTCTCCAACCTTTTGCTCTCACAGATGTATTAGACCACAGCTCCCATCATTCTTGACCATTGGCCAAGCTGGCTGGGGTTGATGGGAGGTGGAGTCCCCAAGTTTCAAAGTCCAAGGTTTGGAAAGGCTTCGCTAGACCTTTTCTCTTCCGACCCATCAGGGCTCCTCTTTCATGCTTCAGAACATCTCCAGATGGTCTCCTCGTTCCTTTCTTGTCGTTTTCGATTTTGGAGGACATGGACTTGGCACTTGCTCCCTGGCTTTCAACGCTTGCTTAGAAGCCGAGGGAACCCTCTTCCCGATCCCTGCATCTGGCAGCCTTGGCAAACACCACAGAGTTCCCCAATGCAAAGTTTCCTTTCTGCTTTTGAACTCCCGCCATTGGCTGGTGACTCAACAACTCGTTAAAAGCATGAAAAAGAAGCAGGCTTCTACTCCTGAACTTCGGCCCGGACCATCTCAGGACCAAAACAGCTTACTCCACACTAACATCAGTCAAGCAATCTTGCAGGATGGGTGCATGTTTCACAGAAGGCGATAGGGCGCGGCCTTTGCTTGGGGTCAAGCGGGGTCACCCAACATTCTCCATTTAATTGGTCTTAGAAGAAGAAGATGAAGAAGAGTTTGGACCTGATATCCCGCCTTTCACTCCCCTTAAGGAACCTCAAAGCGGCTAACATTCTCCTTTCCCTTCCTCCACCACAACAAACACTCTGTGAGATGAGTGGGGCTGAGAGACTTCAGAGAAGTGTGACTAGCCCAAGGTCACCCAGCAGCTGCATGTGAAGGAGTGGGGAAGTGAACCTGGTTCGCCAGATTACGAGTCCACCGCTCTTAACCATGACACCACGCTGGCTCTTAGCTGTGATTCCTGCATTGCAGGGGGTTCAGCTGGGAGTCGGGGACTGGCAGGATGATGAGGAGTGGTGGGAGGCACCAGCCGGGGAACCCCCTGGGGAAGTCCCAGAGGAAGAAGTCTGAAAGACCGGGGAGTGGTGGTGGGACACTGAGGACAGACCAGAGGGTAAAGTGGGCCATGAATGGTTGGATGTTGATGGGACAACAGGCTTTAGTGAGCAAGAAGACCCAAGTGCAGACTCAGGACATGAAGCAGAGGAGGAGGGACCAGAGTCTGCAGAAATATCCATGGAGCAGGCCGTTCCTACTGTGCTAAGGTCCCCTCCCCACATCTCTCCAAGGACATGGAGGGCTGAGGAGAAGGGGACATGGGGGGAAGTAGGAGGTGCAGATCGTCAGTCCTGGCAACTGTTTCCTAGGGCCCAGTCTTATTCGGAGGCATTGCTGTCTTGCATGCTGTTTTCTTGAATAAAGAGCTGACTTTTTCTGCTTGCTTCTGCCTCTTGGGTGCTGACCTGCATCTGAACCAGCCCTGACGCTAGGTGACCCTTTGGGTCCCTTCCAGCTGTACAACTCTACGAACTGGAGACACGTAGGAAAAGACTTGTGGACAGGACCTTCCTCATATCCCAACACAGAGGCAAGAGGACCTCTATCGGTTCAAGGACTGCACTCTCTTGTGGGCAGCCTTCTGGGGGGCGTCAGTGCCAGCAGTGGGCAGGGACAGAGGCAGAAGTGGGCGGAGGAGCAGACAGAACTCTTACCTTTGTACAGTAGGTCGCATGTCAGCAATTCAAAAGCTGCAGGTTTCGTTTTTCACCTATTATATACACGCACCCTTCTCTATTCTCCAGCAAGGCCAGCAAGGGGCAATGTCATGGAATTGTAGAGTTGGAAGGGCCCCCAAGAATCATCTAGTCTAGGCGTGTCCAACAGGTAGATCGTGATCTACTGGTAGATCACTAGACGTCTGTGGTAGATCACTGGTAGATCAGTGGCTCCCCCCAAAGAAGCTAAAAAACTTTGGCTCCCCTAAAAAATACTCAACATCTTTGCCCTCCACCCCTAAAATGACCTGGACCACCAAAAACAGGGCTTCCCTCCCTAACAAAAGCTCAATGTCTCTTTCCTCCTCCCTAAAGAAGCTCAACAACTTGAAAGTGAACCCCCAAAAAGGGGAGAGATCACTGCCAGTTTTTTATTCTGTGAGTAGATCGCAGTCTCTTGGAAGTTGGCCACCCCTGATTCTATTCCAATCCCCGAAATGCAAGAACCGCAGCTAAAGAACCCCTGACAGATGGCCATCCAACCTCTGTTGAAACACCTCCAATACAGGAGAGCCTGCCGCCTTCTGGAGGAGTCTGTCACCTACCTTTGTCATAGTTCAGGGATGCATTTCAACCAGACAACATCACAAGAGCAAGGTGCAGATCAGGACCAGGGAAGAGTGTGGCCAAGGGTCAGCTAGAGAGTTCTGGGGAGTGGGTGTCACATTCTGCCTACAGGCCTGAGGTTCTGCACCAGGGTCATAAAACAAGGCATTGGGATTGCACTCTTGATTGAATGCAGGTTCAGGCAAAAACACAACACATGTACACAAATGCCATCTCTTTTCCAGAAATGTACAATTCCCTCCAATAGATGTGGTCCTGGCCAGATGTGCCGGTGGCCTGTGAACATCCTTAGGCAAGTTCACACATCCATCCCTTGCTCTCAACGCATAAAAAAGGTAAAGATAAAGGGAAGGACAGATCCTGAAGCTGAGGCTCCAATACTTTGGCCACCTCACGAGAAGAGAAGACTCCCTGGAAAAGACCCTGATGTTGGGAAAGATGGAGGGCACAAGGAGAAGGGGACGACAGAGGACGAGATGGTTGGACAGTGTTCTTGAAGCGACTGGCATGAGTTTGGCCAAACTGCAGGAGTCCATGGAAGACAGGAGGGCCTGGCGTGCTCTGGTCCATGGGTTCACGAAGAGTCGGACACGACTAAACAACTAAACAACAACAACAAAAAAGGTAAAGGTTCCCTGGACGGTCGAGTCCAGTCAACGGTGACTACGGGGTTGTGGCACTCATCTCACTTTCAGGCCGAGGGAGCCAGAGTTTGTTCACAGACAGCTTTCCGGGTCATGTGGCCAGCAGGACTAAACCGCTTCTGGCACAATGGAACGCCGTGATGGAAACCAGAGCGCACGGAATGGCTGTTTACCTTCCCGCCACAGCGGTACCTATTTATCTATTTGCACCGGCGTGCTTTTGAACTGCTAGGTTGGCAGGAGCTGAGACAGAGCAACGGGAGCTCACCCCATCACGGGGATTCGAACCGCCGACCTTCTGATCAGCAAGCCCAAGAGGCTCACTGGTTTAGGCCACAGCGCCACCTGCATCCTTCTCAACATGAGAGCTAAGTGGAACAGCCATGTTCTGAGGCAGTCTGCCTCTGAGACCTGCTGGTATAGGGCTTTATACCAATTTAATAAACAACAACAACAAAACTGGATGCTCAGAGAAGCCTTCCCAACCAGACCACTGCCAGAAAGAAAACGGCGGACGAGATAGGAATGCGATTCAAGCCAGCTAGGCAGCTCTGAAGCACAATGTGTGATTCCTGAAGGATCTGTTTGGGGGTCTGGTAAAAGTGTGTGCTTGTGTGTGAGCCTTTAGGGCAGGCGGCTATCTCTCTTTCTCTGTGCTGCATACCAATCCAGTTACAACCCTGTTGGCACAGGAGTCGAGCACAACAGCTCTCCAGCTTCCCCTCCTCCTCCTCCTCCTCCTGTTAACATCTTTCAAACTGTTTCCTCCATAACCACCTCCCATAGGTGGCTGGCTCAGCAGCTGGGCCCAGGGCAAACACCCCACATACCCAGGATGTTTTGTGTGCTGCAACTCCCAGATGTTCGGGCCTGGAAAACGCATTCCTTCAAGCAGGTTGCAGAGCCTCCCCGCTGCTTCGCTGTCCGTAATGAGGAAGGCAGGTGATGCTCACGAGGCTTTGAGGAGCTCAGAGAACGAGGTGGTCTCTCTTCTTGCTCTGGGCTTGAGCGGAGATAGGAAAAATGAAATTCCACGAAGCTCTGTATAGGTGACGTGGAGGGAAAGGAATGTCTGGAAGCACTTTCTCTGAGAAAAGGCATCGCATTTAAAAAACCATAGAATCAGACTTGTAGAGTTGGAAGGGACCCTAGAGGTCCTCTAGCCCAACCCCTGGCAATGCACAAATCTCAGCTAAATCATCCATGACAGATGACCATCCAAACTGTGCTTAAAAACTTCCAAGGAAGGAGAGTCCACCACCTCCTGAGGAAAACCGTTCCACTGTCTAACAGCTCTTCCTGTCAGAAAGCTCTTCCTGATGTTGAGAAGAAGAAGAAGAAGAAGAAGAGTTTGGATTTGATATCTCGCTTTATCACTACCCGAAGGAGTCTCAAAGCGGCTAACATTCTCCTTTCCCTTCCTCCCCCACAACAAACACTCTGTGAGGTGAGTGGGGCTGAGAGACTTCAGAGAAGTGTGACTAGCCCAAGGTCACCCAGCAGCTGCATGTGGAGGAGCGGAGACGCGAACCCGGTTCACCAGATTACAAGTCCACCGCTCTCAACCACTACAACACACTGGATGGAAAAGAAAGACTGCGGTGGCTGAGAGGGACCTGCACCCGCAATGCTTTCACATCCCCGCATGGGAGCAACCCAGGAGCAGTACATGAAGCCTTAAACCAGGCGTGGAGAGAGTGAAAAACAGCTCAGAGCCAATGAACCTGCCTTTGTGGGCATGGGAAATTTTTTATGCTTGATATTTTATTCCATTTTTATTCTATTTTTATATGTGTGCCCAGAATGGCTGGAGCAACTGAGTCAGATGGGCAGGGTATTATTATTATTATTATTATTATTATTATTATTATTATCATTCAAGGCATTCTGCCACCTGAGGAGTTAAAAAGATGTCACCACTTTCCTTCGCAAATACAGAAGCTCCTAGGGTAGCCCTTTCCTTCTCCACTGCTGCTTTTATCATTGTGTTCATATCCCTCCAAGGAGCTGGCATGCACGACTCGTTTTTTTCTCCGTATTTTCTTCACAACAACCCTGCGAGGTAGGTTAGGCTGAGGAGGAGAAGAAGAAGAAGAAGAAGAAGAAGAAGAAGAAGGAGAGTTTGGATTTGATATCCCGCTTTATCACTACCCGAAGGAGTCTCAAAGCGGCTAACATTCTCCTTTCCCTTCCTCCCCCACAACAAACACTCTGTGAGGTGAGTGGGGCTGAGAGACTTCAGAGAAGTGTGACTAGCCCAAGGTCACCCAGCAGCTGCATGTGGAGGAGCGGAGACGCTAACCCGGTTCACCAGATTGCAAGTCTACCACTCTTAACCACTATACCACACTGGGTGCCACCGCAGCGAGCCCGCCCTGGACACGTGCCATGCACACACACCACACTGGCTCTCATAGATAGATAGATAGATAGATAGATAGATAGATAGATAGATAGACAGATGATAGATGATAGATAGAAGAAGAGTTTGGATTTGATATCCTGCTTTATCACAACCCTAAGGAGTCTCAAAGCGGCTCACATTCTCCTTTCCCTTCCTCCCCCACAACAAACACTCTGTGAGGTGAGTGGGGCTGAGAGACTTCAGAGAAGTGTGACTAGCCCAAGGTCACCCAGCAGCTGCATGTGGAGGAGCGGAGACGCAAACCCGGTTCCCCAGATTACAAGTCTGCCGCTCTTAACCACTACACCACACTGGCTCTCCTTTCTTGTAACCTGAATCCACTGGTTTGAGTCCTACCCTCCAGAGCAGGAAAAGAACCAAGCTTGTTCCCTCTTCCATGTGACAGCCCTTGAGATATTTGAAGATGGCTCTCCTATCTGATTTCCTCTTTTCCAGGCTAAACATTGCCAGCTCCTTCAACCGTTCCTCATATAGCTTGCTTTCCAGACCCTTGATCATCTTGGTTGCCCACCTCTGCACATGTTCTTGTTTGAATGGGATTGTTTTGCTGCACATCTTAGTTACGGAAGCTTATTTTCGTGTCTGAATGGAATTATTTCATTGTGCATTTTAATTATGGGTTGGACACGACTCAACGACTAAACAACAAATGCTGAGGTGGCTGAGGGGGTTTGTAAGCATCCTTGCTTCTGTTTTCCAAGTCATCTCTTTGGCAGATTTGGCCGCCTTCTCTGCCCTCATTTCCCCCAAACCCTGTCACAACCTCAGCTTGGGCTTTCCTGAAAGTGCCGGAAACCGGGGAGACTGCCTCACCCACCTGACAGCTGTTCATTTGTTATTTAAAGCAAAGTCTTCTTACTGTTAAAGAAATCAGTGTGGGGTTCTTTCCCTTTTTTAAAGAAGAAGGAAAAGGAAGGATTTCGCTTAAAAATGGAACCAGCAAACACACCAATCTCAAGCGCTCCGTTATCCACCTCTCTGACTTCCCTCATGTGAGTTAAAATCCCAGGGATGGGGAGAGATGGCATGAGGTGACTCCTCCTCTGGGTTTTTTTTTTCATACCAGGAACGCAGGGAAGCTGCAGAGTGCTGTGGAAATGCTTATTTAAAACATTTATAAACTGCTTTTTTAAAAGAAATAAAAATTAAAAGATCTCTAAGCGGCACACCACATTAAAAGCCAAAAGCAGTGCAATCATAATAAAAAATGCAGCATAAAACCTGCAGTAAAAAGGTATAAAAACAGGAATTTAGGGAGCAGAGTCTGAGAAAGCCCAGGCAAAAAGGTATGCCTGTATATGAATTCTGAAGAAACATCTGGTCGCTGCTTCAGCTGTGGGTGTTCAAGCAAAATTTCCTTTTATTCCATGGTGACAAGGTAAATGTCTCAGCTCAACCCCGCCCCCCTCTGCAACTGGTGCAAGTTTCCTGCTCGCACTGCAAACCTTCTCCTGCAGAATGCAAAAGTCAGTTGAGAATGTAGGTTAATGCAGATATAGAGTCATAGAATTGTAGAGTTTGGAAGGGATCACCGATGGTTATCTAGTTCAACCTCCTGCAATGCAGAAATCCCAAGCAACTTGAATAAAATACAGTCATACCTCAGGTTACGACCTCTTCAGGTTGTGCGATTTTGGGTTGCGCATTGCACCAAACCCGGAAGTAATGGAACGGGTTACTTCCGGGTTTCGGCACTCGCACATGCGCAAAAATGCTAAATCACGGTTTGTGCATGCGCAGAAGCACCGAATTGCGTCATGTGCATGCGCAAATGCAGTGGCGCGGGTTGCGAACGCTGCGGGTTGTGGATGCGCCTCCCGCATGGATCGTGTTCACAACCCGAACGTCCACTGTATTATGGAAGCCCAGGTAAGCCCCGCCCCACATAATCGATCACATGATGCAGTGCACACACCCCATTTGAATGGTAATGCCCATCAATGGGGTGGGCGGGGTGGCCCCATCAAATATTTTATTGTAGGGACTGAAGCCCCACAACCCCTAGGAGTTGGCTCCTATGTTCTCAGGTAATGCCACCCAGTCTGATGACCACCAGAGCAACTGCATAGTTGCATTATGCGGCACATGCAGAAGTGTTTTTGGAAATCTGTCCCAAGTTTTCTAACATCCCGTTCTTGCCAGATGCAAAGGTTTCAGACATGTGCTGGCAGCGGAAACTTGCCACATCCAAAAGCGAGCATAATCGTTTGCATCAGTGGAAGCCCAAAATAACTGCAAGATGGGCGTGTGCACTGGGTGATAGAAAAGCAGGACGGGATCGGGGTTGGTAAAGCTGAGCGGCGCACAACTATCTATACGGGGACTTCTCCTCTTTGGAAACAACCCAGCCTTTCGTCAAGATCGGCAAGGCTGTCTGCTGGAAGTCTGCGTTTAAAAACTTCGGCCTCTTTCCGATTGCTTTCACAAGGAAGACCTTATAGCAGCTGTGCTTCTAAGAAACCAAGGAAGGGATGCGATCTGTCGGGCGGAGAAGGAGCCGTGCCCGTTCTGGGTGACGGGCTGCAACAATAACCGTACTTGAAAGGTGGCAGCCGCGGTGCAGAATGAGGGGTAGTAAATGGATGAGGAGAGCTCTGCTGGATCAGGCCAAAGGCCCATGAATTGCAGTATCCTACATGCAGGGGCATAAGAAAGCGGGTGTGGTCCGCCTCGGGTGCCACCCTGATGGGGGGTTTTGACAAAATGGCAGGCGGCACTCGTTGTGGGGCCTGCAGCGCGTATGAGCCACGTGTCTCGGTGTCTGCATGCTCTGCTCTGTCCGCCTGCTGCCTCCCCCCCCCCGCAACTGTAGGGTGCCTGACACCTTGCAGCGGGCCCCATCCCTAAGGGTGCCGCGTGCCCCATCCCTATGGGTGCTTCTCATTCCGTCCCTATGGGTGCCATATGGGGCGCATAGCACCCATAGGGATGGGGACAGGATGGGGTGCACTGTGCCCATAGGGAAGGCATGGGCCATGCAGCCCCTATGGGTGCCGTGCCCCGCTCCTATAGGTGCCTCGCCCCATGGGAGCCGCGCCCCTGGGCACGCTGCCCCGGGTGTCCGAGAGACTTCCTCTGCTGCTGCCTACATGCCCAGTAGCCAGCTGTCCTCAACTGCAACTCTCAGCAAATAGTATTCAGAAGTAGAATCCTAGAATCCTAGAATCCTAGAGTTGGAAGAGACCCCAAGGGCCATCCAAGGGCCATCCATTCCAACCCCCTGCCAAGCAGGAAACACCATCAAAGCATTCCTGACAGATGGCTGTCAAGCCTCCGCTTCAAGACCTCCAAAGAAGGAGACTCCACCACACTCCTTGGCAGCAAATTCCACTGTCCAACAGCTCTTGCTGTCAGGAAGTTCTTCCTAATGTTTAGGTGGAATCTTCTTTCTTGTAGTTTGAATCCATTGCCCCGTGTCCGCTTCTCTGGAGCAGCAGAAAACAACCTTTCTCCCTCCTCTATATGACATCCTTTGATATATTTGAACATGGCTATCATATCACCCCTTAACCTTCTCTTCTCCAGGCTAAACATACCCAGCTCCCTAAGCCGTTCCTCATAAGGCATCGTTTCCAGGCCTTTGACCATTTTGGTTGCCCTCTTCTGGACACGTTCCAGCTTGTCAGTATCCTTCTTGAACTGTGGTGCCCAGAACTGGACACAGTATTCCAGGTGAGGTCTGACCAGAGCGGAATACAGTGGTACTATTACTTCCCTTGATCTAGATGCTATACTCCTATTGATGCAGCCCAGAATTGCATTGGCTTTTTTAGCTGCTGCATCACACTGTTGACTCATGTCAAGTTTGTGGTCCACCAAGACTCCTAGATCCTTTTCACATGTACTGTTCCCAAGCCAGGTGTCACCCATGTGACACCTGTCCTCCCACCTTGGAGGGAGAAGTACATGGCCTCCCACCTTGGAGGGAGAACAGAGACAGAGCCAGCTGCACTGGAATTCTAAAATATTCTCTGTATGTGCCCCGAGTGGCTGGGGTAACCCAGTCATAGGGGTCGGATATAAATACATCATCATCATCATCATCATCATCATTTAGTTAAATTTGGACTGATGGTGGCAGTTCCCCGTAAGGGTAGTGGGCCCATTTGGATGGCCCAGCCTCACAGGAACCAGGTGGTACCAGATATGCTCAAAGAAATGTGCAGAAAAAGGCGCATTGGAGCATTGTCATGCGACTGACTGGGTAATTGACGGCAGAGGATGAGGTGTCTCCGACAGAACGTAAATCCAGGCAAGGTCAGGGTTTAAATATTATTACGAGTAGTGATGGAGCAGAACAGAGATGGGAAGCTAAAACTGATGGTCTAAGCGAGCCTCCGAGCTTTAAAATGCAGCCCAGGTGGCAGGTCTACAAAATAAACATCTCAACTCCGTTCTGCTTTCAAACGAAGTGCTGGGAATTTTTAGTTCGAGATGCTCGTCACTGATCGGCAGCACCCAATGTTCGTTGGGACGGAGGAGTTTCTAGCAAACCTGATTTAGTTTGCAGCAGTCTTCTGCAAGCCAGTGCCCCCCAGATTCACCGGACTGCAGTTCCCATGAGCCATGCTGAGCTTGTGGGAGGCTGGTCTATGTCCAGAGATACCCTGACACAGCAGGGGATCTGGTGCAGAAGGCTGGGGTGTGCGTGCTCATCTGCATCTGCAAAATCTATTCCAGAGCAGGAAGGAGCTAAGACAGAAGGTCAGGCAATATTGCAGATATTAATATTGCCCAGTTTGAAGTGACTGGATGTGTGGAAACCGACTCCTTTTGGAAACAAAGCATTGTCCAGACCCATTAGTTCTGCAAAATTTACCTGCAGAACTGCCTTCAAAACAAAGCAGAAAATCAAATGATACATACAAACAGTTCCATAAGACATAGGCCAGTCCAAGGCATTGACTCAACACCTTACAAGATATGAAATAATCCCAACAGACCTAGAAGCAGATGTCTGTAGACAGGGCCAGCTTAAGGATATCCGGCGCCGTGGTTCAAAGATCGCTCCGGCGCCCCCACCCCACTTTCACCTTTTCACAGCGCTGCCGGCACCTTTTTACAGCGCTCCTTTGCGGGGCTGGAGGAGACAGGCAGCGAATGGAGGGTGGCTCCTCTGGCAGGGAAGAGGCGGAGGCTCCGGGCGGGGCACTGCTTCAGCTCAGCGGGTGAGGGTGCCGCGTTCAGCCTCCGCCTCTTCCCAGGCGCCCTCCAGAACTTGGCACGAACCTGGAGCCCTGGCGCCCCGCGCCACTTGCCTCCATGGGCAAGACGCCTCTGTCTGTAGAGCTTCATTTACACATCCTTGTACTTTCATAGACTCTGAGAACGAAGAACTAGCCACCACCCTTCCAAGATGTGCAATTCAATGTGATCTAAGGTTAAACACTCACATTTTAGCTTGCAGAAAACAATAGCTAATTATCAACTCGGTTAAAGCTCAGATTCCCTTTGAATACTGTTATGGAATTTTTCCATTGTTAAACCCTTTCCAGCAATACACATTTAGGCATTTTCATTTCTGCGTGAATGAAACAATTATACTTAACAGGCAAGAAAGCAGGAAAACTTGAGAGTATGGCACAGGTAGCTAAAGCTAAGCTGGTCTGGTCTGGTCAGTGCATTGATGGGAGGCTGCCTGAGAACCCATGCCTCCATCTTGAATTCTATGATCTAAGAAAGGTAAGATACAAATGAAAGAAAGTACTTTACAAAAATATTTCAAAAGCCTAAATCTAATGAATGACTGGGCTGAGATGTCAGGAGCATTCACACATTACATTCAACGATTGGGAAACCCAACCAGATGGGTAATAATTATAACAACAACAACAACAACAACAACAACAACAACAACAACAACAATAATAATGCAATCTGTACAGCTGCACTCCCAAGTACATTCATATGTTATTCAT
This sequence comes from Lacerta bilineata, assembly GCA_900245895.1. NCBI lineage: Eukaryota > Metazoa > Chordata > Lepidosauria > Squamata > Lacertidae > Lacerta > Lacerta bilineata. The sequence goes on along the minus strand of OFHV01004094.1, from coordinate 141,833 downwards.
ATATAACATCTATGAGTGTACAGGATGAGACAGATTCAGGGAGGAGAGGGCTACCAACGGCTACCAGCCAGAGTCAGAGGCAGCAAACCAGTTGCTGGGAGCTGAGCAAGGAGAGAGGGCTCTTGTGCCCAAATCCTGCATGTGGGTTTCCCATGGGCTTCTGGGTGGCCACTGTGAGAACAGGATGCTGGCTTAGATGGGCCGTCTTGTGCTCCTATGTTATATTACACAATCGCTGAGCTGTACACATCAACAAGCATGCCCTCTTCCACACAACCACTTGTGATATTCTTTTTAAAAAAATAAAATTGTTTAAAAATTCAAAAAAGGGCGCAAAACGTAGGTTGTCTAGATTTTCACTTTGGGAAATATGGCGCTGTGGTCTAAACCACTGAGCCTAGGGCTTGCCGATTGGAAGGTCGGCAGTTCGAATCCCCATGACAGGGTGAGCTCCCGTTGCTCGGTCCCAGCTCCTGCCAACCTAGCAGTTCGAAAGCACATCAAAGTGCAAGTAGATAAATAGGTACCGCTCCGGCGGGAAGGTAAACGGCATTTCCATGCGCTGCTCTGGTTTCGCCAGAAGCAGCTTAGTCATGCTGGCCACCTGACCCGGAAAAACTGTCTGCGGACAAACGTCGGTTCCCTCGGCCAGTAAAGCGAGATGAGCGTCGCAACCCCAGAGTTGTTCGCGACTGGACTTAACTGTCAGGGGTCCTTTTGTTGTTGTTCAGTTGTTCAGTCATGTCCGAGCACGCCAGGCACGCCTATCCTCCACTGCCTCACGCAGTTTGGCCAAACTCATGCCAGTCGCTTCGAGAACACTGTCCAACCATCTCATCCTCTGTCGTCCCCTTCTCCTTGTGCCCTCCATCTTTCCCAGGGGTCCTTTGCATTTTGGCCAAGAATCTCCCATTGCCATTCTTCTTTGGCTGTCGTATGCATTGCAATGCTGTCTTGGGGGGGGGGGGAAGCGGGCATTCCAGGAAATATCCTGTCTCCTCCGAAAGCTGCAGTTTTGAGAAAGCGAGCATTTGGCGCAGCTGTGTTGCGTTAGCCCGTCCCCGATTCCCAAAGGCTCACCAAAAAGACTGGCTGCTGTTGCCATCTGCATTATAAACAGGATGCCACATACGAGCTGTGGTAGGAGGAATCCTGGGGAGCCAAAATTTGTAGACTGAAACGGAAGTGTGCAGAAACCCCAAGTAACGGGGGTGGGGGGGTGTCCTCTGCAGAGATGGGTATCTGGGCCCGTTTTTGCCAAAAGGTGCGTGGAACTTGAACTCTGTTTGGGGTCCCTCCAGCAACTCAGCGAACCCTTTCACAGAAGCAAAAAAATTGGCTATTTGTAAATAGGCTAAGTAAACAGGGCGAGAGGAATTGCATTTCTATTTTAAACAGAGAGTATAGCCACTTTGGATAGAAACTCGAGACGTCCTGTCTACAAGGCTATTTAGCCAATGGGTTTGATGCATGTGGTTTCTGAATATGGTTGACTTCCGTCCAAGGGACACAGCTGGGATAATTTAGTTCCCAAATAGCTTTTCCTTGGCTCTTTAATATACCTGCTGTTGTCGGAGCTGTAAGGGAACACCTCGGAAATGCTGCTCCTGTCGAAAGCTAATTTGTGAGTGTCTGTGCTAATAAGCATTACTATGGTTTTTGGACAGACTTATCGCCCTGTTCGTATGACCCCTTTGGATCTGTGGGACATGCAGAGGGCAGGGGATGGGGTCTGTGGTTTGCAGGCCGGACGCAGAAATGGTGCACAGGCTCTGGGCAGAGGAATTATACAGTAGGAGGACCTGGGCATGGGCACTAGGCAGAAAACCTGGCAAGAGTGGAGAGGCTCTGGGCATAAGAATTCAGAAAACCAAAGATGCTCTGCGTGAGAGCTCTGGGTGGGTTTTCCCAGACACGTCCGGGAATCGGGCAGCAAAATGGCATCTGGGCAGATTTCACTGAATCGGCAGAAATGTCTGGGAAAGCCCGGACATATGGGAAGTAGGGCAGTTTATTTTATTTTACTTTGTTTTTAAATTCTATTTATGCTTTTCAGATTTCACTGATTTTACAACCCTTTTAACATTTCAAAACTCGACTTCCTTCCCCCACTTTCTGCGGTTCCTGAAATTTATCTTCAATATCTTCTGCATATCCAAATTAAATTAATTTGATTATTTATTCATCCAATTTAAATCTATACTCTTATATAACTGCAGGTTATTACAACAATCCTGCCAATGTTTTTATCTGTTTACAATTTATCTGTAAATATTCAATAAACCGTTTCCATTCTTATTCTTCCGGTAAGTTTCTCCATTTCTGAATACTCCATAAGTTTTTGTATCCATTCTTCCTTTGCTGGGACTTCAGTTTCTTTCCATTTTTGGGCAAGTAACATTCTTGCCACTATAGTTGCACACATGAATAAGTTTCCATACAGTTTAGATAGTTCTGTTCCTATAATTTCCAAAAGAAAAGCTTCTGGTGTGTGTGTGTGTTTTTTACACAAAATGTTTTTTTTAAAAAAAATCACAGAAAAGCCCAATAACGTTTTATTTATTTGGAGATGTTCCCTAACAAAGCTCAACAACTTTGTCCTGATTTTCACTTTTGGGAATATGGCAACCATAGCTCAGGGTGTAATCTTTGCAAAGAAGGCCTGATGGAAGAGAGGAGGCTCAACGCATGGATCCTGAGATCTTCAAAAGGGAGGAGACTCTATGTATAGACTCAGTGGGGGCTAGAGGGGGGTCTTGCCAGCATGATCACATTTATCCACTCAGGGCTATTCCTGCATTGCAGGGGGTTGGACTAGATGACCCTTGGGGTCCCTTCCAACTCAACAATTCTAATCCAGACATCTTTTTGTGCCACATTTCGAGGCACAGGTCCATGCTTTAAAGGACCGTGTCTGAGCGCTTCTTCTTCTTCTTCTTCTTCTTCTTCTTCTTCTTCTTCTTCTTCTTCTTCTGGTGCAAAAAACAAACAAACCCAAATTGCCATTGGTTCCGATTCAGCATTAAAAAGAGAGTTTTTTCTTTTTTTTTGCAAGGAAAGAACTAGGGCATGAAACCACAAGCGCTCAAACACAGCGCTTTGAAGCGTGGAGCTGTGCCTAGAAAGCGCGGGGCAAGAAAGTTAAGTGTGAATGCGCCCCCTCTGGCCGCACATACGGTATACTCAGCTGGTTGCACGACTTGAGGCAAAACTAAAATCCAGAAAACTTGTAAGCCTCGTTATCACTTCATGCACTGTAGATGCTGTAGCTGATGGTCCTGTTTGGTAAAGAGTCCCAGAGCTGTGCTCCCTTGCATGCTCCTTCCAATATACCTCTGTCTAGGTGTGTGTGTGTGTGTGTGTGTGTGTGTGTGTGTTAGCTTTGTGTTACATTGTGTAACAGTACTCTGTATTGTTAGCTGTCTTGGGGGTCTCAGCAACAAAAAATGCATAAATATTCTAAGAAATATATTTGACCGATCTATCGACCGATCGACAAACTTGCCGGGGAAATCCATTACTGTACTGAATTACGACTGAGGTAGTTTTCAACTCCATGGAGAATGGCTGGCTTTACATAAATGACTCTCTTGTGTTACTCTAAACTTTTTCAAATTTTGGAAGGTTTTCTTCTTCTTCTTTTTTAAATGGAGGGATTAAAAAAGAAGAAGCAAATGACGATTTCCAAGCATCTTGCTTAATTTCATTAGCTACTGTTGCCTTCCTTGGAATGCTCTTACAGAGCAACGGGATAAACATTCCCTCGGTGATAAGGCAGACTTTGTAAACTGCCTTTTGGATGAAAGAAGCCCAGCGCTGATGTGTTTTTTACAGCAAGGCTAATGGTGTTTTAATACCCTCGGCCTTCGTCCTGGAAAGCTGCAGACATTTGGGCTTCAGTACCAAGCCTGGCGGGACGTGGGTGGCGCTGTGGGTTAAACCACAGAGCCTAGGGCTTGCCGATCAGAAGGTCGGCGGTTTGAATCCCCGCGACGGGGTGAGCTCCCGTTGCTCGGCCCCTGCTCCTGCCAGCCTAGCAGTTCAAAAGCACGTCAAAGTGCAAGTAGATAAATAGCTACCACTCCAGCGGGAAGGTAAACAGCGTTTCTGTGCGCTGCTCTGGTTCGCCAGAAGTGGCTTAGTCATGCTGGCCACATGACCTGGAAGCTGTACGCCGGCTCCCTCGGCCAGTAACGCGAGATGAGCGCCGCAACCCCAGAGTCGGACACGACTGGACCTAAGGGTCAGGGGCCCCTTTACCTTTACCTTTACCAAGCCTGGCAAAACTTACTCAGTTGCTGATCCTCTTTTCAGCGCTGGCGAGTGACTGGGGTTAGTGTGGAGGTCGGAGGGCAGCGCCGGATTTCTGTATAAGCTAAACAAGCTATAGCTTAGGGCCTCACTCTCTTGGGGGCCCCAAAAATTTTTAAGGGGGGGGAACTGGATGTACATTTCCAAAATATAAGATAAAAACCAAACCAAATAAAACCTACATCATTTTAAGTTAGAGCTTAATAATTATTCCTTCCAGTAGCACCTTAGAGACCAACTAAGTTTGTTCATGGTATGAGCTTTTGTGTGCATGCACACTTCTTCAGATACCTGTGCATGCACACGAAAGCTCATACCAAGAACAAACTTAGTTGTTCCCTAAGGTGCTACTGAAAGGAATTTTTTAAATTTTGTTTTGACTATGTCGGCCAGTAAACGAGATGAACGCCGCAACCCCAGAGTCGTCTGCGACTGGACTTAACTGTCAGGGGTCCCTTTACCTTTTTATTAATATACCTTTTCTTAATTGTATTTTAGTTCAACAATTATTTTGTTACGTGCAGATGGCTTTAGATACCTATTAGGTCCATCAGTTACCATATATAGCTTATATTCAACACAAAAAACAGCAACAATCAGTTGTTGACAAAGGACAGCTGGACATATAAAGGGCCCCATGATCTTCAGTAGCTTAGGGCCTCATTAAACCTAAATCCGGCCCTGTTGGCAGGGGGCGTTTCCAACTCAGAGGAGAAATGCATCCAAAATACAAGATTTCATAAACGGAATAGTAATGGTGCCTCTGTCCTTGGCTTGTTGTCCTTGGTTGATCATCATTTTCCTGCAAGTAATAGCAGATGCACAGACTCGTGCTACATCAGAGGGTTTCTATCTGATAATACAGGTGAAACTCGAAAAATTAGACTATCGTGGAAAAGTCCATTTATGTAAGCAATTGTTTTCATTAGCTACTGGAGTTTAATATATGAGATAGACTCATGACATGCAAAGCGAGATATGCCAAGCCTTTGTTTGTTATAATTGTGATGATTATGGCGCACAGCTGATGAAAACCCCAAAGTTGAGATTGTTAATTTGGGGTTCTCATCAGCTGTATGCCATAACCATCACAATTATAACAAATAAAGGCTTGACATATCTCGCTTTGCATGTCATGAGTCTATCTCATATATTAGTTTCACCTTTTAAGTTGAATTACTGAAAGAAATGAACCTTTCCAAGATATTCTAATTTTTCGAGTTTCACCTGTAGGCCTTTTAAATAAAATGCTTCAGTTCCCCCGTTTGTTGTCTTTTTAAAAAAGAATTGGAGTAATGAACTGTTTACGGAGGTCACGATAAAGGCAGCTGTTATATCTGCCTTTGACGAGTGCAGAAGGTAAAACATTCAATCTGGTTAACACAAAAGCTTTCCTATATTTGGGGGCTGATACATTTGACATATATTTTGGCATTATAAATGCTCCCACAGAGTCCTTATAGTTGAGATGGCATGCGCTCAAACTCAGGGGTTTTTTTGGGTGGGGGATGGGGGGGAATTCCATGTCTCTGATTCATTGTCTAATAGCCACTTTAGCATTAGTGTATCCTAAACCATGTATGGCATCGATCAAAAAACCCCAGATGTTGTTTTCCATTTGGATTGAAATAGGTTGTTCAGAGTCAGTGGGGCAAAACCTATTGGACAGAATATGAGTTTTAACCAGCGGTGCAGGTGAAGAGGGTTTCGAGGCCTTTTTAATTAATTAATGCTGTGCTGTTTTTATTATCTGTATTTTAATAGATTTTTAAAAATATATTGTTTTAGAATCATAGACTTGTAGAGTTGGAAGGGACCCTGTGGGAATGTTCAGGGAGACAGGAAAAGATATATTGTTTATTAATATCCTTCCTAACTTGCACTAGCAAGTTCTATGATTTAGCAGAGTTTTGCATCCCCCTTTTAAACGCACAATGGGTAGCTGGTTGCAAGCTTGTCTAAGCTTCTCAATATCAGATTCCTAGTAAGACCTCTTTAATCCCTCTTAATAGAATAGACACGACACAATCTTGTGTAAAGTATATAAAAGAAGTTTACTCACACATTCAGTTCACAGATGGATCCCTGAAGGCAGACTTAGTTACAAAGTATACTGTATACATGTGGATCTACCCCATATGGGGGGTTAATCCCAGTGTCTGCAGACTGGCAGTCACTGCAGCTCACACAACAAAAGGAAGATGGAAAAGAGGGAGGAGGGCTGCGTGCCTTGTGGTTTTGTTACCTGCACAGGTAAGGTCACGGCCACATCTAGTCATATGCAAGTGGAAGTATGTCACAGCTCAGGAGGAAACAGGAAGTTCCAACTGGCTGGACCAAACATCCCCTTGCAAGTCCACTCTAGGAATGTTGTACTTGACTGCTATCTATGTATCACATGGGTCGGCAACCTAAGGCCCATTGGCCACAAATGGCCCACGGGGGTTGTTTAACCAGCTGCCCCCAAACTGAGCCACCAGCTTGCCGAGTCCCCACCCACTGTGCTAAACTGGTGCAGCGCAGTGCAGGACTTGCTTCCATGGTGCCGAAAATCGTGTCTGCGCAGATGCAGACCCCAGAAATAGCATCTGCGCAGACGCAGATGCTGGAAATTGCGGGTGTACGCAATCCGCCACACAGAGGGATCTCCGCTGGAGTGAACCGGCCCAGGCGAGGTAAATCTTGCCGACCCCTGATGTATCACATCCCACAGACCCCAAGGACTGGGGGGGGGGCAATGGACGGAGCGCGCATGCGCATTCAACTGCCTAGTGGCGTCTGCATCACCCAGGAGGCTGCAGCCACAGAGATAAGAAAATAAAAGGCACCCCATTGTCACTTCCTGGTTTGCATGGTGAAGCTATTTTCAACGGAGCCCAGAGATGGAAGCAGGCAGCTGTATTGAGGCAGCACCAGGTGTTGAAATTCTGCGCCCCTATCAATTTTGCTGCTGGGGCAACCCCCCCTGTGGCCCCCTCCCCACGCTATGCCGCTGTATCCATGACAGGCGCCCATCCAACCTTCGCTTAAAAACCTCCAATGAAAGAGAGTCTATCACCTCCCAGGACAGACTGTTCCACTGTCAAGCGGCTTTTGCTGTCAGAAAGCTCTTCCTGTTTACGTCTGTTAGAGTTGAATCCATTTTTCGTTGTTATGAATTATGCTTTCGTATTTTATCTGTTTTTGTTTTCATTTGTGTGGGCCACTTTGAGTCTGGGGGAAAGGAAATAATAATAATAATAATAATAATAATAATAATAATAATAATGTCAATGAACTGACTCAGTATAAAGCCAGGAGTGGTGGACTCGTAATCCGGGGAACCGGGTTCGCTTCCCCGCTCCTCCACATGCAGCTGCTGGGTGACCTTGGGCTAGTCACACTTCTCTGAAGTCTCTCAGCCCCACTCACTTCACAGAGTGTTTGTTGTGGGGGAAGAAGGGAAGGGAAAGGAGATTGTTAGCCGCTTAGGGTAGTGATAAAGCGGGATATCAAATCCAAACTCCTCCTCCTCCTCCTCCTCCTCCTCCTCTTCTTCTTCTTCTTCTTCTTCTTCTTCCTCCTCCTCCTCCTCCTCCTCCTCCTCCTCCACCTCCTCCTTCTTCCTGTGATGCTGCACCCAGGTACCATAGAATTGCAACCAATTCTACACCTGTCCACCTGCATCTTTCTCCATAGGAAATTCAGTATGATGTTTGGGGTGTGTGTTTCGAAATCTATCTTTTGCAAGGACAAGGCGTATCATTGCTAAGATCACCATGACCTGCTCCCGATGCTCATTTGTGAAGAAGACATTTCTTGAGGCACAGCCACTCCACAGGCTCACCCTCCCTCTTTTCCTGCCCTCTGTCAGGCTCTTGGAAAACTACTCCGATGCCACCACACGGATGACATCACCCTAAACTGAAGTCACAAGAGACGAAAGTTCAGGATTGAACTTTGTGAGTGCAGTTTGACTGAACGGCCTGCAAAGAAATCTGCTCTCCTCTATTTATATAAGAGCCCTCTTTTATTGGAACTTATTTCATGTTTGTTTACAATGCATAAATGTGAGTCAAGGTGAGAGGGAACTTTGAACGCCGAACAGTCGGTCCTTGTCGATGGGAGCTGTTGCTGACAGATGAAGTATTGCAGGGCTGAATATTTCTCCCGCTGTCTCCCCACTCCACCCTCCACCTTTCTCCAACAATTTGCACTTAAAAATTATGAAAGGGGAGAGAAAATGCCAGGGAAATTTCAAAAGGTGGGGTGCGGGGTGGGGTTGCTCTTCCTTGACTTTGGAGGGGTGTTTCTGACTATGAAACCCATGCTGCTGTTATCCTACTATTATTAAAACTGCCTCAAGGCATTTTTTTTTAAAAAAGGAAAACCATTTTTATTGTTTTGATCATACAGCTGACTCGGTTTTTATGGAGGAAGCATCTCGAGATGTTTAGATGGTGTCTCCCATGATCACTGCAGATGGTGACAGCAGTCATGAAATTAGAAGACGCCTGCTTCTTGGGAGAAAAGCAATGACAAACCTAGACAGCATCTTAAAAAGCAAAGACATCACCTTGCCGACAAAGGTCCGTATAGTTAAAGCTATGGTTTTCCCAGTAGTAATGTACGGAAGTGAGAGCTGGACCATAAAGAAGGCTGATCGCCGAAGAATTGATGCTTTTGAATTATGGTGCTGGAGGAGACTCTTGAGAGTCCCATGGACTGCAAGAAGATCAAACCTATCCATTCTCAAGGAAATTGGCCCTGAGTGCTCACTAGAAGGACAGATCCTGAAGTTGAGGCTCCAGTACTTTGGCCACCTCATGAGAAGAGAAGACTCCCTGGAAAAGACCCTGATGTTGGGAAAGATGGAGGGCACAAGGAGAAGGGGATGACAGAGGATGAGATGGTTGGACAGTGTTCTCGAAGCTACTAGCATGAGTTTGGCCAAACTGCGGGAGGCAGTGAAGGATAGGGGTGCCTGGCGTGCTCTGGTCCATGGGGTCACGAAGAGTCGGACACGACTGAACAACCGAACAACAACAACAACAACTCCCATGATCTGGCTTAGTTTCCGAATCTTGGTCTTTGTCGACATGTCAACAAAATTCTCTCCAATGCTGACAACCATTGCATCCAAGATTGTTGGGTCAGTTTTTATGTCCAGTTTCAGTATTTCTCCTTTAGCTAAAAAGCCATTCAAAGCTGCCTTCAACTCCATAAGATTAGCTTCATCCAAGGGCTGAGCAGTGGTTACAGAGCATAAAACTTCTCCGCGGAATGCACTCATGATCTCAGCAAATGCAGAAATTACACTTGGCGTGTTTTCCAAGCGACCATTTTCAGCAAGCAAATTGATAAAGTTGACAGTGACAGGTGACATTTTCTCTTTAGCTAAAATTTCATTCACGGTCTTTTGCTTTACTGCACTCTTTATGTGAGGATTCAAGACGATGACAGATAATTAAGGGTCCTTCAGAAGTGCCAGAACTCGAGTCAGCTCTTTCTCAACCTGGTCCAACTTCTTCTGCTTAGAAGCAGCAGAGTAGAGTGCAGTGGCATATCGACCTTCCAACCCAAATACTTGAATTGGTGGCTGTACCAGTTTTGATGCTGGCACCTTCTGAGCCAACCCTCCAGCAGCAGCCATCTTCTCCTCCTGAAGGCAAATTTTCTGAACTTAAAAATGGAAAGCGTAATGCCGGTGGTCAACAAAAGAGGTTTAAAGACTCTCTCAAGGCAAATCTTTAAAAATGTAGTATAAACTGGAAAACACTTGCCTGCGAGCGCTCCAGTTGGAGAACAGCCTTGACCAAAGGTGTCGTGGGCTTTGAAGACACTCGAACTCAGGACGTAAGGGAGAAACGTGCTAAGAGGAAGACACGCTTGGCAAATCCACACCGTGATCAACTCCCATCCAGAAACCAATGTCCCCATTGTGGAAGGATGTGTGGATCCAGAATTGGCCTCCACAGTCATTTATGGACTCATTGTTAAAACCGTGTTTATGGAAGACAATCTTACTTGGCTATGAGTGATCGCCAAAGAAGAAGAAGAAAGAAGAAGATTAGAACATGTAATTGGAAGGCTGCAATCTCTCGAATTGTTGGATGTTCAAAAAGTCCTTTAGGCAGCACGTCGTTCACCTATGGCACTCACTCCCACAGGACCATGAGGACCACCAACTCAGACCCTCCAAGTGTTCCTATTTTCCAGGGACAGCTCCGGTTTCTGATTTGATCCCAGGATTTCCTGCTTTTTCCTTAGGATGTCCCTCATGTTTAAAACCGTGTTTATGGAAGACATTCTTACTCAGCTACGAGTGATCACCAAAGAAGAAGAAGAAGAAGAAGAAGAAGAAGAAGAAGAAGCGTTCAACAGGGGAGATAGAATGCAGCCATTCATGGCTGGTAGCCTTTCATAGCCTTAGGCTCCAGAAATCTGATTATGCCAGCTAGGTTTTCAATGGTGGCCTCATTTTGTCTCTTCCCAACCAATGCATACATAAGGCAGTTGGTAGAGCATCTTACATGCATGCAGATTGTCTCAGGTTCAATTCCCAAGGGCACCTCCAGGTAGGACTGCAAACGTCCTGCCTGAAACACTGGAGGGTTGCTGCCAGTCCGTGCAGACAATACTGGGCTAGATGGACCAGTGGTCTGACTCATCAGTATAAGGCAGCTTCTTCTGCCCATCCTTTGGCATCATCAACAGCAGTCAAAGAAAAATAATAATAATAATCATCTGCTCCCAGCCGTTTATTTACAGAAGGAGAGAGCCAAGTTTGCAGGGCTGATATCCGACCACTGTTTGCCTATCAGCAATTTCCCTGAGCTGGCATCGGCCGACCCATATCGAAAGCGCGATAGGAAACAACCTTCAATTATTCAGACTCTGTTTTCGGAGAAATGGATCTCTGCAAACTGTCCAAATAAACAGGAGGGCTTTGAAGCGCTAATCGGGAGTCATTAGCTTTGTTCTCCTGCCTCCTTCTCTCCCTTTTCCTCGCTGGGCTTTTGTTTCGTCTGACATGATCATTTGTTTTTGGTGATAGACTGGATTAAATTAATTGAGGCTTAGAACAATATACATTTCCTCTTGCAGCTACTTTCTCTGCCAAGGCGATCTTATCAGTCTCATTAGGCTGACAGCTTCCACTTCCACGGCAATCCTTTTTACGGCAGATATTATACATCAGGTGTGGCCAGCTCCCAAGAGACTGCGATCTACTCACAGAGTTAAAAACTGGCAGTGATCTACCCCCTGTTTTGGGGGGTTCAGGTCAGATTTGTTGTGGTATTTTTTCGGGAGGAGGAAAGCCCAGTTTTTTAGGGGTTCAGGGCAAAAATGTTGAGCTTTTCTTAGGGGAGACAAATTTGTTGAGCTTCTTTGGGGGAGACAGTAATCTACCAGTGATCTACCACAGATGTCCAGTGATCTACCGGTAGATCATGATCTACCTGTTGGATGTGCCTGTTATACAACTTATTTTTAAAGAAATAAAACTCTGAATAATCAGAAATCCATCCAAATTGGTTTGCATTTATGTTAATTTGCTATTTAGAAACCCACCTCTCTTTCCTTTCCCTCCTCTATGAATCGCAGACTCATAAGCAAAGTCAGGCCAAAGAAAGGCCCATCTCGAGAGATTGCAGCCTTCCAAGTATATGTTCTAATCTTCTTCTTTCTTCTTCTTCTTTGGTGATCACTCGTAGCTGAGTAAGATTGTCTTCCATAAACACGGTTTTAACAATGAGTCCGTAAGTGACTGTGGAGGCCAATTCTGGACCCACACGTCCTTCCACAGTGGGGACATTGGTTTCCGGGCAGGAGTTGATCACGGTGTGGATTTGCCAAGCGTGCCTTCCTCTTAGCATGTTTCTCCCTTGCATCCTGAGTTCGAGTGTCTTCAAGGCTGTTCTCCAATTGGAGCGCTCGTGGGCAAGTTTTTCTCGCAGGCATGTTCTAATCAGGATGAAGCTCACAGATGCTTGCAGGCATTCTCTGCTGCATCCTGCAGCCATATCTGGGACCTGGAGAAATATCCAGTTATTGGAAACAGGCTTAAAGCAAACACCCAGGACTCCTCTGAACCCCTGTAGAACATCGACTCTTCCAAGCTGGCTTCTAGAACTTTCCCAGAAGAGCAGGTTACTGAGGATGCACACTCCACCACTGTTGAGAGGAGGGGAGGAGCGGGTCAGTTGATAGGCCCTCGGTTGGTTTTGTAATGTATCTCTTCCTTGGAGGTTTTTAAGCTGAGGTTGGATGACCAACTGTCATGGATGCTTTAACTGAGATTCCTGCATTGCAGGGGGTTGGACTGGATGACCCTCAGGGTCTCTCCCAACTCTACAATTCTGTGATTCAACAGTGTGATGCAGCAGCTAAAAAAGCCAACGCAATTCTGGGCTGCATCAATAGGAGTATAGCGTCTAGATCAAGGGAAGTAATAGTACCACTGTATTCCGCTCTGGTCAGACCTCACCTGGAATACTGTGTCCAGTTCTGGGCACCACACTTCAAGAAGGATACTGACAAGCTGGAACGTGTCCAGAGGAGGGCAACCAAAATGGTCAAAGGCCTGGAAACGATGCCTTATGAGGAACGGCTTAGGGAGCTGGGTATGTTTAGCCTGGAGAAGAGAAGGTTAAGGGGTGATATGATAGCCATGTTCAAATATATCAAAGGATGTCATATAGAGGAGGGAGAAAGGTTGTTTTCTGCTGCTCCAGAGAAGCGGACACGGGGCAATGGATTCAAACTACAAGAAAGAAGATTCCACCTAAACATTAGGAAGAACTTCCTGACAGTAAGAGCTGTTGGACAGTGGAATTTGCTGCCAAGGAGTGTGGTGGAGTCTCCTTCTTTGGAGGTCTTTAAGCGGAGGCTTGACAGCCATCTGTCAGGAATGCTTTGATGGTGTTTCCTGCTTGGCAGGGGGTTGGACTGGATGGCCCTTGTGGTCTCTTCCAACTCTAGGATTCTATGATTCTGTGCTCTATCAATGGAGCTGTCCCAGGAGACACTGTGGAGAGGAGGTCTTAATCTGGTTTGACTCCACCAGTGGTTCTGACTTCACCATTGCCCCACTCACGAGGGCAGCTCCATGCCTCCTCTTCACCACACCAACCGTTTCTGCCCTCGGGTGATTTCACATCCCTGGGCAGTCTGGTCACTGATGCTTTCAGGGGGATACAGAATGCCAGGTAGACACCATTGGGTAAGTGGGCTGCTGGAGGTGGCAAACCAGCCTTCTTGCGGCACAGAACCGTCGGGAAATTGGGATACGAAGCTTAATGACAAAAATGTGAGCCAGACATTTCCGGGGCAGCCGCTTCTAACGAAATGGTCCTTCCTCTTTTCCCGCATGGAGACCATCATGTCAAAGCCTCTTCGAACAGCTCGTTCCTGGAGATGCAAACCCCAAAAGAGCAAACCAGATGGAGAAGCTCAGAGCAAATTGACCTCGCTCCTGGTCACTGCAACCGATCGTGTTTTTTTTCATCTCTCCACTCTGGGGCGAAATGCCCACTTCTGAAGATGCAAACTTCTTGCAGCTGTGTCGCGTCAGGCGACTGAGTTGCTTGTGCCAGCTTGACCTCAGAAATTTAACTTGTTAAGCCTCTGTCTGATGTTGTTTCATGAGGGTCTCCTTTCTTTTGAATTATCATGTGTAATTGCTGTACCAAAGTTTATGAAATTAGGAACCGTCTGGAGTTGGAGAGAGATATCCCCCCCACCTTCTCATTGTGGGAGGATTTAGGGTTACTAAAGAACATGGGATAGATGGGAGATGCAGAACAAAAGGGGGGAAAGGTTTTTCGTTTTGTTTTTTTAGCAGGGCTGGCCCTACATATTTTTCTGCCACAGTATTTTCTACCTGGAATACTGTGTCCAGTTCTGGGCACCACAGTTCAAGAAGGATACTGACAAGCTGGAATGTGTCCAGAAGAGGGCAACCAAAATGGTCAAAGGCCTGGAAACGATGCCTTATGAGGAACGGCTTAGGGAGCTGGGTATGTTTAGCCTGGAGAAGAGAAGGTTAAGGAGTGATATGATAGCCATGTTCAAATATATAAAAGGATGTCATACAGAGGAGGGAGAAAGGTTGTTTTGTGCTGCTCCAGAGAAGCGGACACGGGGCAATGGATTCAAACTACAAGAAAGAAGATTCCACCGAAACATTAGGAAGAACTTCCTGACAGTAAGAGCTGTTGGACAGTGGAATTTGCTGCCAAGGAGTGTGGTGGAGTCTCCTTCTTTGGAGGTCTTTAAGCAGGGGCTTGGGAGCAGCCATCTGTCAGGAATGCTTTGATGGTGTTTCCTGCTTGGCAGGGGGTTGGACTGGATGGCCCTTGTGGTCTCTTCCAACTCTAGGATTCTATGATTCTATGATTCTTTTAGTTCAGCCACAAGAGAAGGGATTTGTACAGTATGTAGCTAGTTTATGGTGCTGCTCTGTTGCGAATCTCTGCTGCAGACTAGCTTAGCCAGGTGCCTTAGATCTGAGTCAAATGCACTATAAAAACTTTCTTGGGTTGTTGTTGTTGTTCAGTCGTTCAGTCGTGTCTGACTCTTCGTGACCCCATGGACCAGAGCACTCCAGGCACCCCAATGCGCGCAGGAACTGTACAAAGGGTTTCTACTGGTTGGGTGCCGGCGTCTTCAAGCAAATAAAGCAATCGCTCTACTAAGTAGCCTGAAAATGTTTCAGACATGGGTTATCTCTAGCCCACAGATCAGCCATTAATGCTGTAGTTTTAGAGTGGGGAATAAAAAGCGATTCACTAGTGGCATCATTTACCGGGTTCTTGGGATGTTCATAGCGGCAGCACGGATGCGACGAGTCCTGAGACATGCAGTTTCCAGGATGCCTGACTGGCAGTCATATTTAGGTAGCATGGGAAAATTGCATTTCCCAGCGTCCCTGGTGCCCGAGATGCTGCTGTTGCTGGGATCGTGACGTCAGGGAAGGAGGCTTTGTGGAATGGCCTCTGCCAAGACTCCCCTATCCTTCACTGCTCCTGCCAAGGTAGCCATGGGTCAGAATTTCAGATCCCACCACACATCAGATGATGTCACCAGGAACACAACAGGGTCTGAATTTCAGAACTATGTTTGGGGAAAAGGCAAGCTCTTTCCCAGTTTTTTCAGAAATGACCTCATGTCTCCCATGCTCGCTCCATCTTTCTCATGAACCTTCCTAAGTAGGAACTGCTATCTAAGCGAGTGTTTAGAGATGGCTTTCAGAATGTCATCATTTGTTTTGCTTGTCTCATCTTCTTGGAATTCCTATCATTGTACTTTGAGCATCTTGTGGCAAGAAAAGTCCTCATTTCCCCTTTTGTTATTAATCGGAGAGGGATGGTCTTGAACACTGCAGTGCTTGTGAGAGGCTTAATTTGCTCTCATCTGTGTATTCGAAACAGGCTGCGACTCGGGTGGCCAAGTGTCCTGTTTCAAAAAGGACAGTCCTCTCTTTGAAGGCAACCATGTCACATCACCTCCTGGCAAATAGAAGGGGAAGAAATGGAGGCAGTGAGAGATTTCACTTTCTTGGGTTCCATGATCACTGCAGATGGTGACAGCAGTCACGAAATTAGAAGACGCCTGCTTCTTGGGAGAAAAGCAATGACAAACCTAGACAGCATCTTAAAAAGCAAAGACATCACCTTGCCGACAAAGGTCCGTATAGTTAAAGCTATGGTTTTCCCAGTAGTAATGTAAAGAAGGCTGATCGCCGAAGAATTGATGCTTTTGAATTATGGTGCTGGAGGAGACTCTTGAGAGTCCCATGGACTGCAAGAAGATCAAACCTATCCATTCTGAAGGAAATCAGCCCTGAGTGCTCACTGGAAGGACAGATCCTAAAGTTGAGGCTCCAGTACTTTGGCCACCTCATGAGAAGAGAAGACTCCCTGGAAAAGACCCTGATGTTGGGAAAGATGGAGGGCACAAGGAGAAGGGGACGACAGAGGATGAGATGGTTGGACAGTGTTCTCGAAGCTACTAACATGAGTTTGGCCAAACTGCGAGAGGCAGTGAAGGATAGGCGTGCCTGGCGTGCTCTGGTCCATGGGGTCACGAAGAGTCGGACACGACTGAACGACTGAACAACAACAACATCATGTCACAGCTTGCAGGTATTACTGGTAACTGCAAGCTCCTCTAACAGTAGATGATGATGAAGATGAAGATGATGAAGATGATGTTTACCATCATCGTTATCATTATCATTATCATTTGAATTTACATACCGCCCTATACCCAGAGGTCTCAGGACAGTTCACAAAACAGATCACAATATATATAATAAAAATAAAAACAATAACGCAATAATACCCGCCCCCCCCAAAAGAGCCACATTTTAAAAGGGTATAGTTTGTCCATTATGTCAACCAAAGGCTTGGTTAAACAGGAACATTTTTGCCTGGCACCTAAAGGTGTGAAATGAAGGTGCCAGACGATCTTTCCTGGGGAGAGCATTCCACAGATGGGGCGCCACCGCAGAGAAGGCCCTGTTCTCGTGTTGCCACCCTCCAGACCTCTCGAGGAGGAGGCACACACAAAAAGGCCTGGGAGATGATCTTAAAATACCTGTGGGGGTGAGGGAGAGCCTCAAAAGGAACCAAGAACAGCAAAAGTATTTTTATGATAGCACTGCGAGGCCGCTTAGGCCATTGAAAGAGGGAGATCCAGTATGGTTTAAGTCAACAGAAGGGTGGTCCCCAGCGGTAGTCACAAGAAAGTGTGATCAGCCACGTTACTTCATCAGGACGGGTGTATAGGCGTAATAGGCGAAGAATAAGGCTTAGGAGTGTACAAGCTGAGGAGGAAGAGGTAGATTGATTGAGAATAGAAAGGAAATGCAAAGAGATAATAATGGAGAAGGAACTGGGAGAATACCTGATACGCAAACAGATGTAAGGCAACCCAGGTATGTGACCTCATATGGCAGGTGTGTGTATATGCCTCAGAGATATATGTTATGACCTTGGTTTTAATATGTGTGTTTATTATTGTAATTTTGACTTTTCCTTAACTTCAGTGTAAAAGGAAGATGTGATGTATGTGTCTTTAAGTGTGGAATCTCATTGTGTACACCTGAATCCTATTAGCTGGGATACAGGTATTTAAGTTGTAATCTGTTCCCCTCCCAAGTATTCATTTTAGTGTTTTACTCCCTCCTTGTGGGGGATGTCGTCGCTCTGTATGACCGTTTAATAAACAATGGCTGCAGCCTAGTAAAGACTGCTTTGGCAGCGTTGTTTCCTCATTGCCGAAGTCCAGGGTTTCC
The DNA here is from genome assembly GCA_900245895.1 of Lacerta bilineata. NCBI lineage: Eukaryota > Metazoa > Chordata > Lepidosauria > Squamata > Lacertidae > Lacerta > Lacerta bilineata. Next base: position 124,240 of record OFHV01004094.1, on the reverse strand, counting down.
TGAGAGACATTACATTAGGGTCTGGGTAGGTTCATATGGAAAGAAGCGGTCCTTGAGGTATTGCGGTTCTGAGCTGTTTAAAGGTAAAGGTAAATGGACCCCTGACAATTCAGTCCTGTCCCGGATGACTCTGGGGTTGCGGCGCTCATCTCGCTTTACAGGTCGAGGGAGCCGATGTACAGCTTCCAGGTCATGTGGCCTGCATGACTAAGACGCTTCTGGCAAACCAGAGCAGCGCACGGAAACGCCATTTACCTTCCCGCTGGAGCGGTACCTATTTATCTACTTGCACTGTGTACTTTGGAACTGCTAGTCTCGGGGCTTCAAACCGCTGACCTTCTGATCAGCAAGCCCTAGGCTCTGTGGTTTAAACCACAGCGCCACCCGCATCCTACTCTGAGCCATTTAGACGACTACAAATAGTTATTGGCTGTCTTATTATCCATCCAGCCCCACCCTCGGCTTAAAAATCCGAAAGACATGGCACAGAAGAAGAAAGGGAGGAGAAGGAAGAGGAGGGAAGAGAAAATGGGGTAGATAATATCTATTTTATTCAAAAGATTTCTACAGTTGGGCCAATGAGCACTTACTGTTCCCAACCTTAACCCTGCGGAAAGTCACCCAATTAGACTTTAATTTGATTTTGACCTGTTTTTAGGAGGTAATTTAATTATTGTTTGATTTTATACTAATGTTATATATTTGATGTTAGCCTGCCCTAAGCCCGACTTCGGCCGTGGAGAGCGGGATATAAATAAAAGTTTTATTTATTATTATTATTATTATTATTATTATTATTATTATTAGTTTTTATTACCTAAAAAGAAAAAGATATGCCAAGCAGCTTACAGCAAAACACTCATCAGAAACAATGCAATCAAACAAAAGTAGCAGGTAAAAGCAGCAAGATCAATATATTAAAACCTGCAGCATATGAAAATATCATAACCAATGTCTGAAAATGATACACTAGGTTGGTTGTCTGATCCAAATCTGGGGTAAGGATAAAGACAGGGCTGGATTAACCATTAAGCAAAATAAACTCACGCTTCGGGCATCAAGGGAAGGGGTGCACCACAGAAATTTCCCATTGCCAGATTTTTAAACATTAATGCTCACAAATTGCTCAGCTGGGCATTCCTTTTCTCAGTTGAAGTATATTAAAAATCCCAGCAGAATAACTATGCAACAAGGCCTTATCTCAACTAAGTTTAGAAGCAGATGTGTTACGTAAGATTAGTTTTGAGGATAATAATACAGTGGTACCTCGGGTTCGCCTGCTTCTTGGGAGAAAAGCAATGACAAACCTAGACAGCATCTTAAAAAGCAAAGCTGCATGTGGAGGAGTGGAGAAGCGAACCTGGTTCACCAGATTAAGAGTCTACCACTCTTAACCACTATACCACGCTGGCTCTCATAGATAGATAGATAGATAGATAGATAGATAGATAGAAGAGGAGTTTGGATTTGATATTCCACTTTATCACTACCCGAAGGAGCCTCAAAGCGGCTCACATTCTCCTTTCCCTTCCTCCCCCACAGCAAACACTCTGAGGTGAGTGGGGCTGAGAGACTTCAGAGAAGTGTGACTAGCCCAAGGTCACCCAGCAGCTGCATGTGGAGGAGCGGGGACGCGAACCCGGTTCCCCAGATTACGAGTCTACCGCTCTTAACCACTACACCACACTGGCTTGCCGATCAGAAGGCCAGTGGTTCAAATCCCCACGACGGGGTGAGCTCCCGTTGCTCGGTCCCTGCTTCTGCCAACCTAGCAGTTCAAAAGCACGTCAGAGTGCAAGTAGATAAATAGGTACCAGTCTGGCGGGAAGGTAAACGGCGTTTCCGTGCGCTGCTCTGGTTCACCAGAAGCAGCTTAGTCATGCTGGCCACATGACCCGGAAGCTGTACGCCGGCTCCCTTGGCCAGTAAAGCGAGATGAGCGGCGCAACCCCAGAGTCGTCCGCAACTGGACCTAATGTCAGGGGTCCCTTTACCTTTACCTTTAGGTTGGGGCTCAAACCTGGGGGTCTGGCATCCATCCACACATCCCATCACTGCTGTGTGGATTTCACTGCAACCTGTGCATGCTCCCAGTTTGAGCCTTAGTTGCAATATATAGCAGGGGTGGCGGACCTCTCACCCTCTAGATGTTGCTGGACTTGTTGTTGTTCAGTCGTTCAGTCATGTCCGACTCTTGGTGACCCCATGGACCAGAGCATGCCAGGCACGCCTATCCTTCACTGCCTCTCGCAGTTTGGCCAAACTCATGTTCGTAGCTTCGATAACACTTTCCAACCATCTCAACCTCTTTCGTCCCCTTCTCCTTGTGCCCTCCATCTTTCCCAACATCAGGGTCTTTTCCTAGGGAGTCTTCTCTTCTCATGAGGTGGCCAAAGTACTGGAGCCTCAACTTCAGGATCTGTCCTTCTAGTGAGCACTCAGGGCTGATTTCTTTAAGAATGGATAAGTTTGACTTCTTGCAGTCCATGGGATTCTCAAGAGTCTCCTCCAGCACCATAATTCAAAAGCATCAATTCTTCGGCGACCAGCCTTCTTTATTGATGCTTTTGAATTATGTTGCTGGAGGAGACTGGAGGAGTTGCTGGACTACAACTCCCATAATCTCTGACCACGTTGGCTGCTGGGTGCTGGATTGCAACAACCTCTGGAGGACCACCGATTCTTAATCCCTGAAACGTAGGATCACTCACTTACATGGGATGAACAAAATAAAAAATAAAAAAAATATTCCTTCCAGTAGCACCTTAGAGACTAACTAAGTTTGTTCTTGGTATGAGCTTTCGTGTGCATGCACACTTCTTCAGATACACTGATTTTCAAAGTGCGAAATTTCAGCCAAGTACACGCCCCGTACTTTGCCAGATTGGGAAACTTTTTGCAGCCAACTCAAAGCCCTTTCTCATTAAATCAAAGTGGTCTTTGAATGCCTTAAGAGCAAAAGATGGATTCACACTACAACTCAGTAATGCATGGATGGATTCCACACCCGTCCGTCAGAGCACCAGCTGTTCACCTCTCCCTTGAGCTCTGACTTCTGGTTCCCCTCTTAGGCTGCGCTCAGAAGACAAGGATCAAGCGATGGAGTTCAGTTGCGATGAAGTCATCAAACGCATTTTCTGTGGGCCCTTGAGATGAAATTTTGGCATGGGGAAAGGCAGGGACCTCCACCCATTAGACTGGGATAGCTCAGTTGGCAAAGCAGGATACTCTTAATCTCAGGGTCGTGGGTTTGAGCCCCACGTTGGGCAAAAGATTCCTGCTTTGCAGGGGGTTGGACTAGATGACCCTCATGGTCCCTTGCAACTCTGCCATTCTATGATTCTCTATGCTCTGCAAGTTACCAGAGTGTGGAACACATTGGGCAAGCCGTCTCTATCCAAAAGAGCTAGAAGAAACAGGCACTCCTTGCCACCTGAGCCGAAAGGGGTGAAAAAAATTGCATGCAAATAACACCAGGAGAAATTGCTTGCAAAAATGTGTGAGAGAAAGGCAGGCTAAAAAATCTCGACCAGTTTTCACGAGGACTTGAAACGAAAGCCTGCAAACTGATGTGGAGAAATGTGGAGGGCTGAGTTGAAGTTGGGGGGGAAATGAGAAAGCGAAGTAGACCATTTTTTTGTGCCCCTTCCTGTGGTCCTTTTCATACCAGTTGGGAATGAGTTTCTTGAGTTTCCAGCCGGTTTCCAAGCCATCTCCACGGACGGGGCAGGGATGAAAGGTGAAACAGCTGGTCATATTTAAGCCCCATGTCGCTGCCTCTTCCCCTTGATCTCAAACACCAGGGAAGGAGACCTAAGAGGCAGTCTCCAGTGCCAAGCCATTAGAGAACATACTGTAATTCCGTAATGCAAAACAGAAAAAGGCTCCTTCACTGTGCCGAGCTGGGACGAGAATTTCTGAGATAATCCATTTACATGTTTTATGGTAATCACTTCCATCTTTCGGACACATGCAAACAATGCCCCCATTAGACATTGATGTTTGGCAGGAAGACAGATGTTCAGAACTGCTGGATGCCCTGAGCTACCCGGTAGAAGAGATGTTCGGAGAGAGAGAGATCATACGAAGCAGGCAGTGCCCAAAAGCAGTTGCACAATGGGAAGGGGGTCAGATCCTGGTTTCTGCAGGGCTAGGGCTAGGATTCCTCAATTCCCAAGAAGAGCTCTGCTGGATCCAAGCAAGCTCCACCTCACCCAGCAATCTATTGCAATGCCACTATCTTGATTAAAAGGTAAAGGACCCCTGACAGTTAAATCCAGTCGCAGACGACTCTGGGGTTGCGGCACTCATCTCGCTTTACAGGCCGAGGGAGCTGGTGTTTGTCCGCAGACAGTTTTTCCGGGTCGTGTGGCCAGCAGGACTAAGCAGCTTCTGGTGAACCAGAGCAGCGCATGGAAACGCCATTTACCTTCCCGCCGGAGCGGTACCTATTTATCTACTTGCACTTTTGGCGTGCTTTCAAACTGCTAGGTTGGCAGGAGCTGGGACCGAGCAACGGGAACTCACCCCGTCGCGGGGATTCGAACCGCCGACCTTCCGATCGGCAAGCCCGAGAGGCTCAGTGGTTTAGACCACAGCAGCATCTGCGTTGCACTATCTTGATTAACATGGGTTAAATGCAGGGCTCCCTCCCCCCCCCCCCACGGAGTTCATAGGAACTCAGCTTTGGCACCTCTCAGGTGGGTGCCATTGCCATTCTAAGAGAATGAGGAAGAAGTTCATGAGAAGTTCCAGAGAAGAAGAAAAAAAGCACTGGTTAAATGTGATGTCTGGATGATGTCCTGAGACCCTTTCTGTGCCTAGTGAGGGTTGGACTCTGTGGGATGTAACATCACTGAAGCAGTCAAATACAACATTTCCTCTTTGCCCAGAATGGACACACAGGGGAATGTGTCAAAACAAAATAAAAAATAATTTTTTTCCCTTCCAGTAGCACCTTAGAGACCAACTAAGTTTGTTCTTGGTATGAGATATCTGAAGAAGTGTGCATGCACACGAAAGCTCATACCAAGAACAAACTTAGTTGGTCTCTAAGGTGCTACTGGAAGGAATTTTTTTATTTTTTATTTTGTTTTGACTATGGCAGACCAACACGGCTACCTACCTGTAAGGAAATTGAACCCTGGGCCAAAGCCTGGAACTTCTAGATTTTCTCTCTGCTCAGAGATGGTGTTTATCATGAGGGAGAGCAAGACTCAACCCTTGGACTTGGGTTTAGGTTCCTTTTGGTTTCTGTCATCAGACCTGACGCTCAACCAAGTCTGAGGAGATTGTTTTCGCTGATAACTCCAACTTTGAACTGTGCAAATACTGACCGGCACACTCCTGTGGGACATTCCTGCCCATCAGTTTTCCCAGGTGAACCCGATGTTTAGCATTGTAAATGACAGTTCCCTCTGCTCACACTCTCCCAGCAATTGTTGGTCTCATATTGATATTATTTTATTGTTTACTTCTAGAACGCCCTTCGTCTCGAGGGGAGCATACAACGCATGCAAATAGAATTGCAGTGGGTTGTAGCCAAGTGAGTTCTACTCAGAGCAGACCCATTGAACTTAATGGACCTAAGCTCGTCATGTTTATTAGTTTCATTTGGTCTGCTCTGAGGATGACTAACGTTGGACACAACCCAACACAAATATTTAAATTCCTTAAATGATCAAGTAAGGAATTTCTTACTTGATAGAAGTTTGGAAAACCATGACATGGAGAAAGTGGCAGGAGAAAAGTTTTTCTCCCTCCCTTCTAACTCTAGAAATCATGAACATCCAAGGAACCTGAACGTTGGAAGATTCAGAGAAAAGCAAGTGCTTCTTGCCAGTGTGGTGTAGTGGTTAAGAGCGGTGGCCTCGTAATCTGGTGAACCTGGTTTGATTCCCCTCTCCTCCACATGCAGCTGCTGGGTGACCTTGGGCTAGTCCCACTTCTCTGAAGTCTCTCAGCCCCACTCACCTCACAGAGTATTTGTTGTGGGGGAGGAAGGAAAGGAGAATGTTAGCTGCTTTGAGACTCCTTTGGGTAGTGATAAAGCCAGTGGCGTAGCAAGGTGGTGGCTATGGGGGTGGGGCACCCCGGGTTCCAGGGGAGGGGGGTGACACTCGGCGTGCCCGCCACCCCGCCCCGCCCCACCCAAGCCAAGCCCCACTGGCTGCTGGGCGAGGCTGCCTTGCTCCACGGCTGCCTTGCTCCACGGCTTGCTTCGCACATGGTACGCACAGCGCATGGCACACGGCCGCTGCCAGACCCCCAGTTTTGCCGCCCCGGGTGACCAAGCGGCTTCCTCCACCACTGGATAAAGCGGGATATCAAATCCAAACTCCTCCTCCTCCACCTCCTCCTCCTCTTCTTCTTCATGCAGAACAAACTATGGAACTTCCTCCGCCAGGGGGCAGTAAGGGCCACCAACTTCAATGGTTATAATATAGGACTGGACAAATTCATGGAGGAGACGGCTATAAATGGCTACAAGTCATTTTATTTGTTTGTTTGTTTGTTTATATTTATTTATTTATTAAATTTGTACACCGCCTCTCATCCATAGAGCTCGGGGCAGTTCACAACATAAAAATAAAAGCTTAAAAGCACAATATACACAATAAAACAAGAAGAGAAACAAACCAATAACCCCCTCCCCATCCAATAAAGAGCCTGGTTGAAGAGGAATGTTTTCTCCTTGCACTTAAAGGGGTGTAATGTAGGCGCCAGGCGAACTTCCCTGGGAAGAGCATTCCACAAACGGGGAGCCAGTGCAGAAAAGGCCCCGCTCTCGTGTTGCTGCCCTCCGGACCTCTCATGGAGGAGGCAGGCGAAGGAGGCCCACAGAGGATGATCTCAGGGTCCGGGTAGGTTCATATGGAGAGAGGCAGACCTTGAGGCATTGCAGTCCAGAGCCACTGGCCTGATCCAGCAGGCTTTCCTTAGGTTCTTTTTATGTTGGTGGTGATTCCTTTAAGACTGCTTCGTAGGATGCCTACAGACTCTTAGCGTTGGATATTGTTTAGGGGTCTGTTGGGGTCAAGATTTAATTTTGGAGATGTAATTTTTTCTGTATTTGGTATAATCTTTAGGTGTTAATGGAGGCTGTTTAATTTTGTTATATGCCGTATTTCCCTGTGTATAAGACCCCCCCATGTAGAAGACGCCCCCTACTTTTGGGGACCCCAAATTTAGAAAATGGCCACATGCACTATCTGTGTATAAGACGGCCCTGGATTTTTAACCTTATTTTAAAGTAAAAAAACCTAGTCTTATACACAGAAAAGTATGGTACTTCTTGAGATGCTTTCATTTTTTGCTTGCTATGACCACTGTTTCTTATATTTTCAGCCACCTGGCGTATAAGTAATTTTATTATTTATACCCCGCCCATCTGGCTGGGTTTCCCCCAGCCACTCTGGGTGGCTTACAACGTATCTAAAAACATAATTAAAACATCAGTTCTTAAAAACTTCCCTAAACAGGGCTTCCTTCAGATGTCTTCTAAAAGTCAGGTTGTTGTTGCTGTTCAGTCGTTCAGTCATGTCCGACTCTTCGTGACCCCCTGGACCAGAGCACGCCAGGCACTCCTGTCTTCCACTGCCTCCTGCAGTTTGGCCAGACTCATGCCAGTCGCTTCGAGAACACTGTCCAACCATCTCATCCTCTGCCGTCTCCTTCTCCTTGTGCCCTCCATCTTTCCCAACATCAGGGTCTTTTCCAGGTAGATACAGTTGTTTATTTCCTTGACATCTGATGAGAGGACGTTCCACAGGGTGGGCGCCACTACCGAGAAGGCCCTCTGCCTGGTTCCCTGTAACTTCGCTTCTTGCAGGGAGTGGATTAGCAGAAGACTTCCACCTTGAGCTTCCTCTTCTTTCGCCTCCGGACGAGATGCCTCTCCCTTCCTGCTTTCTGCAGCTGCTCCGTCTCCCTCTCCTCCTCCCCTCTTCGCTCAAACAATATTCCTTCAGGTTGCATCATGTTGGGAGATGGCATGCCAGGAAGAAAATTTAATGTTCCACTACTCTTGCTCTGCTATATTTAGGCCGGGATGCTGATGAAGCCTCTCTTTGTGCGTCTCCATGTCTAGAGGGCAGTTTGGAGAGGACTCCCTAATTCTGTCAGGATGTTGGCACATTGAGGCGCTTGGACAGGGACACAACATATCTGAGGCTTTTTAGGGCTCTGCTGCCACTTGCTAGATTACAGAAAACTGGGCTGGGATGCCAGCAAAATGAGAGCTTTGCTATCAGCACGAGGGCTCCATCACATTTGCTGTTTCATTGGAAGGAAGCAATCGATGCCCCATTCAATCTTTGCTCATCAAGCACACTCCAAAGTACAGTGGACCCTTGGGTTACATTACCTTCGGGTAACATAACTTTCAAGTTGCGAACGCACGTGCACAGAAGTGGCACCTCATGTTGCGGATTTTTTGGGGGTACGTACGGACCCCCGTAACAAATTAAGTTCATATCCGGAGGGTCCACTGTAGAGCTGCCGCCACCACATTTCACCTAAAGCAAAATTTGGTGCATTGTTTGCAAGTGGGCTTGTCAGGCCAAGAGCACCCCAGATCCTGAGATTGCAGGGCCCAAACTTCAGACCTGGAGGCGGCCCCTAGTGATGTAACAGGGGCGGCCCCTGGTGATGTCATGGAGTGGGCCCTGGAGATGGAGGTTAATTGGGAGAGGAGAATGGTGGAGTGCGGACCCCCAACCCTGAGTGTCTGTGCTATAATGTCCTCCTGGTCCTTGGGGGGACAGTGGGGAAAGGAATGGAGTTGATTCTGCCAGCCCTTCCCTCTCAGGCACCACATCTTTCTCTGCTCCAGGCACATCCTGCCCTTCCTCCAGCCTCAGCTCCAGCCCCACGTCCTGCACCTCCTCTCCACCGTCTCCAACTGCTCAAGATATTCCCTTTCCTCCAGCCCTGGCTCCTGCCTCGCGGGAGACACAAAACCTCATAAATCGCTGCCCAATGACCCTGGATCAGCCTCTGGGCCCATGGCCTCTGCCACCCACTCCTCAGAGCCCTGCCAATCCCTGACATCTAATTTGCAGCCAGCTCCTGTTAAGGTACATGCACAGCTTCCTTCCTTCCTTCCTTCCTTCCTTCCTTCCTTCCTTCCTTCCTTCCTTCCTTCCTTTTCCATTTCATCTATCCAGTGTGGTGTAGTGGTTAAGAGTGGTAGACTCATAATCTGGTGAACCGGGTTCGTGTCTCCGCTCCCCCACATGCAGCTGCTGGGTGACCTTGGGCTAGTCACACTTCTCTGAAGTCTCTCAGCCCCACTCACCTCACAGAGTGTTTGTTGTGGGGGAGGAAGAGAAAGGAGAATGTGAGCCGCTTTGAGACTCCTTCAGGTAGTGATAAAGTGGGGTAGCAAATCCAAACTCCTCCTCCTCCTTCTGTCTTTGTTAAGGGCACTCTCACCCACCAGGAGATTCAGCCCCTCCATGTGCTACCTGAAGTGGGAACAGGAAAACGAGGCTTCAGGTCTGACCTGGAGGTCTAATCCTATCTGGAAAGGTCCTGTTGAGGCAGAACACCTGGAGACAATCAAAGGAGCCCCCCCCAAAGGGTCCTGATATCAGACAGGAGAAACTACTCACTAGGGTGCACAAATTGTTTACACCTCACAGTTGCTCCAAGAAAGCAGAGGAGAGGACTGAGCGCAATATTCTCCAAATGGCTTTCTCCTGGCTCAGGAAAGGCCAAAACATCTGGGCCTCTTTAGTTTAGGGAAAACAACAACAGCTAAGGTTGGAGCGACACATTGTTTCAGCAAACATGTGTTCCCCAAACCTGCAGTTACCGCTTCCATCGCTGGGCTCTGTTGAACCCAGCTTCTCCATGCAAACCAGAAAGTGACACCTCTAGATGGTGAAGCGACTTTTCTTATCCCTGCGGCTGTGATCTCCTGGGCGACTCATATACTGCTAGATGGTTGAATGCACATGTTAGTGTACTCCATCCGGTTCCCTCACTCCCTGCTATGCCACTGAGAAGAGGTATTCTCACCCTAGGAGAGAATCAGAGGAGAAGGCAGAGAATCAGCTACTGAGGATCGGCTCCTGGGGTCACTCTAGAGAAGACAAGTGAGAAGAACAGCAAGGAGAAGTTCTGCATGCTCTGAAGCTAAGCATTTAGGAACACTGAAAACACAAGGTGCTTCTGTTTCAAGAGTTGCAAGTTTCTCTTCCTTCCACTTCTGGGCAAGTAGCATTATTGTGGCTGCTGTCGCATACATAATTCTTTTGGTATATCATCATCATCATCATCAATGGTGTAATGTTGGAAAATGTCAATCATTTTCCCTACCTGGGCAGTTATCTTTCCACAAGGTCCAACATTGATGCCGAAATCCAGCACTGCTTGAGCTCTGCGAGTGTAGCTTTCTCCCAATTGAAGCGCAGAGTGTTTGAGGACAGGGACATTCGCTGGGAAACCAAAATGCTTGTTTACAAAGCTATTGTACTACCAACTTTACTGTATGCTTGTGAAACATGGACCACTTATAAATGCCATCTCCAACTCTTCTAAAGATTCCATCAACGTTGTCTCCTAAAATGTTACACATCACCTGAGAAGACAGGCGAACTAATGCCAGTGTACTGGAAGAAGCAAAGATAACCAGTTTTGAAGCAATGATTCTTCAACATCAACTTCATTGGACTGGTCATGTTGTGCGGATGCCCGATGATCGTCTTCCAAAGTAACTACTCTATTCCAAACTTAAGAATGGAAAGCGTAATGCTAGTGGGCAACAAAAGAGGTTTAAAGACTCTCTCAAGGCAAATCTAAAAAAATATGTGGCATAAACACTGACAACTGGGAAACACTGGCCTGTGAGTGCTCCAATTGGAGAACAGCCTTTACCAAAGGCATCATGGGCTTTGAAGACGCTCGAACTCAGGACACAAGGGAGAAACGTGCTAAGAGGAAGGCACACTTGGCAAATCCACACCGTAATCAACTCCCACCCGGAAACCAATGACCCCACTGCGGATGGACATGTGGATCCAGAATTGGCCTCCACAGTCACTTACGGACTCATTGTTAAAACCGTGTTTATGGAAGACAATCTTACTCGGCTACAAGTGATCACCGAAGAAGAAGTATTATTATGCAATGGATTCCAACTACAAGAAAGAAGATTCCACCCAAACATTAGGAAGAACTTCCTGACAGTGAGAGCTGTTCGACAGTGGAATTTGCTGCCAAGGAGTGTGGTGGAGTCTCCTTCTTTGGAGGTCTTTGAGCAGAGGCTTGACAGCCATCTGTCAGGAATGCTTTGATGGTGTTTCCTGCTTGGCAGGGGGTTGGACTGGATGGCCCTTGTGGTCTCTTCCAACTCTATGCTTCTAGGATTCTATGATTCTATGCCTTAAATGTATAGTGTGAGTGTGGCCCTGGGTTGAAGATTGGTCCAGCTTTGAAATAAGTGAGGGTCTTGAGATTTTGCTTTGTTTTCCAGTAAAATTACCTGGAAGCTGGCCATATCTTCATTTCCATGCTGCCCATCTTGCTTATTGCTGAGATCAGTTTCAGAGGAGCCCTCTAACAATGAAGCCACATTAAGAAGATGCTGCAAGGTTGAAACCTGACCCTGGAGAGGCCAGGCTCAGGAAGTTCAAAGGTACAAATGGGGGGAAGATGAAAGGGACCTAACCTGCGAAGTATCTCCCCTACGGGGCTGTTCAGCTGCCTTTTCCCTCTCCTTCCTCCTGGGACAATAGAAGAGGGTCGGCATTCGGCTTGCCACTTAAAAGAACATGGTATTGTATATCTCCCCCTCTCCACCGTCTGAAATACAACAGAGGTTTGGGGTGCACAGGACATACTTTGCGGAAAGACTGACAATTGGGTCATTCCTGTTGGGAATGGACAGACAAGTGGGAGGCCGGGCAGGCAGGCAGGCAGGCAGGCAGGCAGGCAGGCACCGTGCTGGCCTTTCTTGCGCTTGCTGTGTGCAAGGCCTGCCTGGGGGCTGAGTGCCCAGTGCTGAAGGAGAGCCTTTCCACCATGGAGGCCTGGCAGCATCCGCTGCTACCCAGAGGACTCCCAAGGAGAGGGGAGAGGAGAGGAGGCGGAGGGAACCCTCCACAAGGGAGGGTGTTTGAGAAAGAGTGAGAGGCTGCCAGCTCTGCAGGCAAGGGGTGGCATAACTGATCTCCTGAGCCCCACAAGGGTACTGCAGAAAGAATGTAGCTGGTCAAGGGTGGACTCAAAAAGAAAACCTCTGCTATAAGGAAAAACTAGGGAGAGGACTCAGACTGGGAGGACGACCCCTAAATGCTAGAAATAAATAAATGGTAGGATTTTGATTGGGACGTGGGTGGCCCTGTGGATAAAACCACAGAGCCTAGAGCTTGCCGATCAGAAGGTCGGCAGTTCGAATCCCCGCGACGGGGTGAGCTCCCGTTGCTCGGTCCCTGCTCCTGCCAACCTAGCAGTTTGAAAGCACGTCAAAGTGCAAGTAGATAAATAGGTACCACTCTGGCGGGAAGGTAAACAGCGTTTCCGTGCGCTGCTCTGGTTCGCCAGAAGCGACTTAGTCATGCTGGCCACATGACCCGGAAGCTGTACGCCTCCCTTGGCCAGTAAAGCAAGATGAGCGCCGCAACCCCAGAGTCGTCCGCGACTGGACCTAACGGTCAGGGGTCCTTTACCCTTTACCTAGGATTTTGATTATAGGGGAAGTGAAAGGAGAATAAGTGAATCAGAGAATTTTATAGTTGGAAGGGACCCAAGGGCCATCTAGTCCAACCCCCTGCAATACCGGAATCTCAGCTAAAGCATCCAGAATAGATGACCAGTGAACCTCTGCTTAAATAAAAGCTGCAGAGGAATTCCTGAGGTAAAGGTAAAGGTAAAGGGACCTCTGACCGTTAGGTCCAGTCGCGGATGACTCTGGGGTTGCCACGCTCATCTCGCTTTACTGGCCGAGGGAGCCGGTGTACAGAGATTTTTTTAGCAGGGTGTTCTGGGAAGAAGGAGGAGGAACGACTGGGATCCATCTTGGGCAGGCTGGCTGAAGGCTGGCTGAACTGCTGCGGATGCCGAGCCCCTCTTGAAATGACCATGCTGTAAGATCTGCACTCCCTCCATGCAGACTGAAGGTGTAAATAGGTGAATAAGCCAGTCTCCGCCATGTCCCAATTCTCCAAAGGAACATGGACCCTGGGTGAGTGCCTGGACCGCCCCCCCCCCCGGATCTTGCTACCACAAGGGAGAGAGAGAGGGAGACGCCTGACTTTTGTAGCACAGGATAGAAGTGGATCAAATAAACTGTCCGCAAACAGAACTGGGTGCATTCATGGCACTTTGCAATGTCTGGGGCTCCAATAGGGTTGTCGTATTTCAAAAAGTAAAAACCAGGACACCCTGAGCTTCTTAAAGCGAGACCTCAAAATTGTTGAGCTTTTTAAAGGAAAACACGGAACTCGTTGAGCTGTTTTGCTTCTACAAAAACACAACAGTGATTTTTCGATTCACTTGCCTAAGATCCGGGACAAAGCGCCGCCTTTTGGAAATTCCCCACAGACGTCGATTCTGACTTTGAAATCCCGGCAATGTCCAGGAAAATCCAGACGTACGGCAGCCCTATGCTTAAAGGCACATGCCAGCGTATGCCAGCCTGGTGCCATCCTGATGTTTTGGACTTCAATTCCCATCAGCCTTAGGGCCTTCCTGTAAGTGTGGGGAAATGGGAGATACTGTCTCCTGTACTTTGCTTCTTGATGCCATGAGCCTGTCGGTACGAATACTGTACCTTGTGCCCCCAGCTTGGCAGAAGATGCTCTCCCTAGCGAAGTGTGTTGTATGCTAAGCCTCATACAAGTCCTTAAGTCAACAGGTGATGACACTTTACTTAAACATATGGCGGTCTGCTACTCAGTCTAATGAAAATCCGCTGCATGAAACGTGGAAGGAATCCCGAAAAAGCAGATCTCACATTTTTGCCATTGTTAAAGTCAAATTCTGACATGCTACGATTAAAAAAACCGGCATCTGCGCACATTTCAAATTATAATATATAGGGACCCTCGTCCGCCTCCCTCCGCAGAAAATGTTATACTGCCGACTTGCTCTCTTTAAATATTAAAAACATCACATTATTTTATTCTGGATGTCACAGTATGTTACACATCACCCTTTCACCTTGGAGTTTTGGTCCAGGTCCAGCTCCTAGCGGAGGAAATAAAAAACATCTGACTGGGTTTGGGAGCCTCGTCTTGGGCCTCACAGGCCCTGCACTGCTCATGCGACAGAAAGCAACCAAATGGAGAATTTCGACTCAACCCTGGAAGGTGCCCTTGCCTTGCGAGGAAGTCCTGTTGAGCTCAATGGGGCTCACTGCAGAGTTAGGGTTTCCAAGGCGCATAAACAGAAGGTACTTGTGTGAGCGAGTGCTTGCATAACGTATGTGCCAGAGATGGAGGACGCATCCCGTTCTGGTTGCCTTTTAATGGGAACCTGCCCAATTCCACCTTCTTTGGACAATGCAGGCATCGTAAAACGCAGCTGTCCTTTGAAAATCGCCCTCTCCAGATTTTCAGATGCAGAAAGTGTACATTCTTCATTAAAGTGTACATTCTTTGCTTTTTCAGCTTGTAAACTGCTGTTCTAAGATAGAAGGATGGTATATAAATTAAAAGTGATGATGACGACGATCTTTAGTGAGGAGGTTTATTTATTTATATTTAGGACACACTAGCAGGGTGTGCCTGGTGCTGTTGGGAATTCAAAGACACCTCCAAGTGCCCATTTCTTTCCGGGGACACAACCTTTAGAAGGCAGCCCTGTATAGGGAAGTTTTTTTCTTTAATGTTTAATGTTTTTATTATTATTTTTATATATATAACAATTATGCCTTCAGTGTGACTGGGGCAGCCCAGTCAGATGGGTGGAAAACAACAACAACAACAACAACAGTTGCTGCTGCTGCTGCTGTTGTTCAGTCGTTCAGTCATGTCCGACTCTTCGTGACCCCATAGACCAGAGCACGCCAGGCACCCCTATCCTCCACTGCCTCCCGCAGTTTGGTCAAACTCATGCCAGTCGCTTCGAGAACACTGTCCAACCATCTCATCCTCTGTCGCTCCCTTCTCCTTGTGCCCTCCATCTTTCCCAAGGGTCTTTTCCATGGAGTCTCCTCTTCTCATGAGGTGGCCAAAGGATTGGAGCCTGAGCTTCAGGATCTGTCCGTCCAGTGAGCACTCAGGGCTGATTTCCTTCAGAATGGATAGGTTTGATCTTCTTGCAGTCCATGGGACTCTCAAGAGTCTCCTCCAGCACCATAATTCAAAAGCATCAATTCTTCGGCAACCAGCCTTCTTTATGGTCCAGCTCTCATTTCCATTCAGCAATAACCATTCCCCCCCCCCCTTTCAAAAAAGTAAAGCCAGAATGTAGATGTTCTATCGCCCCTACAATCTGCCACATTCCTATCTACAAATTCCTGACTAAGTTTAGCTGCAAAAACAGCAAACCGGGCCACTGTTGAGGTCACATATTTATCCGCATCATTTAGCAAATATGTTAACTTACATACAGCAATGGCCGGTCTATCATTCTGACTGGAAAAAAAGTGATACGACTGAGGGGAAATGGGCTTCCAAAGGTCTCCACACAAAATGAAAGGCGCATGGGGAGCTTTTGCTGAATATTTAGAGTAAGTGTGTCCCTACCCTAATCTAATCCAGCATCCTATTCTGACAGTGGCCAAACAGATGCCTGCTGGAAACCTACACAAGTGGATTTGGGAATCACAAGTGGCAGGAGGGTGGTGAAGTGTTCAGGTACAGCTTGCAGGTTTCCCAAGAGGCACCTGGTTGGCCAACGGGATGCTGGACTAGATGGGCCATTGGCCTGGTCCATCAGACTTGACTTACGTTCTTAAGCGTCTAAAAGAGGAGATCTGGAAGGAGAATGGGCCAAGGCCATTGCTTCATTCAACCATACTGGAACAACATCAGTCAAGACTAAAACTGGATCCAAAACATGTCCCGGCAAAGCCAGAGAGCAAGCAACAGTGGTTGGTGGGATATGTCATCCTCTCAGGATCTTGAAGAGCAGCTTATGCTCTGGGTCAACCTCAAAGCAAGAAAGCTGTTCGTCTGTTGCAAGGAATGTCATTTCCCTTCCAGAGAAGAAGCTCAAAGCAGAACCAGCCAGGCGTCCCACTAAACAATACCAGCCTCTCGTCCCAACCTCCGCTTTGGCCAAACACAAAGCAGATCCTGGAAGAGCCAGCCTTTCGTTGGCTATGATAGCATCCATACCGTGTATTTGGAGCACTCTTCCGCCACCACTTTAACAGTCATGGAGAATGCTGGGAACTGTAGTTTGTTAAAAGGCCCAGGAATTGTAGGTGCTTTAAATGTATGGTGTAGACAGGACCCGAGTGTTTTCACTTTAGGACACGTGCTACTTAATGCTTGCATAGATTTTATCCCTTTGGAGTGCAACCCAGCCAGATGAGAGGGATGTTCTGTCAACATCCCATATATCTCGGGGGGGGGGGTGTTATGTCTTGCTGAAAGTTGCTGCCAAATACCCTACAGCAGGGTCTGAGAGATGGTGGTGATGAATGAAGGGAGAATAGTCCCTTCTTCAGGAGATGGGCAGGAACTTTGGAGCATCATAAGAAGAGCTTGAGAGCAGTACATGTGAAAAGGATCTAGGAGTCTTGGTAGACCATAAACTTGACATGAGTCAACAGTGTGATGCAGCAGCTAAAAAAGCCAATGCAATTCTGGGAACCACAGTTCAAGAAGGATACTGACAAGCTGGAATGTGTCCAGAGGAGGGCAACCAAAATGGTCAAAGGCCTGGAAACGATGCCTTATGAGGAACGGCTTAGGGAGCTGGGTATGTTTAGCCTGGAGAAGAGAAGGTTAAGGGGTGATATGATAGCCATGTTCAAATATATAAAAGGATGTCATATAGAGGAGGGAGAAAGGTTGTTTTCTGCTGCTCCAGAGAAGCGGACACGGGGCAATGGATTCAAACTACAAGAAAGAAGATTCCACCTAGACATTAGGAGGAACTTCCTGACAGTGAGAGCTGTTGGACAGTGGAATTTGCTGCCAAGGAGTGTGGTGGAGTCTCCTTCTTTGGAGGTCTTTAAGCAGAGGCTTGACAGCCATCTGTTAGGAATGCTTTGATGGTGTTTCCTGCTTGGCAGGGGGTTGGACTGGATGGCCCTTGGGGTCTCTTCCAACTCTATGATTCTATGATTCTATGAGTCTTGCTGGTGACCATGAGTCCTACTTTACAGAGGACAATCTTCTATGGGAAGGTCCCGTCCAGGAATGGAAGGATCCATCCATTTGGGTCCTCTCAGCTTCTAATGTCTCCTATCTGCAATTCAGTTCAGCTGTTAAGCAGGAGGATGTGAACAATCAGCCATTGACAACCTTGCCTTCCATGAATTTATCAATTGATGCTTTTGAAAGCATCTAGGGTGGTGGACATCACTACCTTCTGGAGGAGCGAGTACCATAATTTAACTATGTTCTGTGTGAAGAAGGGCTTCCTTTGGTCTGTCCTGGATATGCCTCCTATTGCAGGTATCAGGACTGCACAAGATGAATAAAAATATTATTCCTCTTGGAACAAAGTAGGGTTTGCCATGTGTTTGGAATCTCCTGGACATCGCTGGAATACTGCAGTCGGGAACATTGTCCGGGCAGAAATCACTAAAACACCTGGGAAAATCTGAACGTATGGCAACCCATGTCGGCAGTGCCGTTTTTGTTGATTTTCCTTAAGAACAGCTGAAAAACTTCATTTTTCATCTTGCGATTTTGCCAAAAAGCTCAAAAACTTTGGGCAAAATTAAAAAATAACTCAACAACTCCCCCCCCGCCTGGATTTTCACTTTTTGAAATTTGGCGACCCTAAATAAAGGGATTTCCACACAACGGGGTCAGTGTTGCCAACTTTCATGTCACGTTTGCAGATATTTTTGTAATGCAGAGTTGGTCGGTCTGCCAATGGGCCTGGTGCCGGAAGCCAGCTCTCTGCAGAGCACATCCTTGGGGGTCCTGCCATCTTTCCTTCTGTGTACATGACCAAGCCAGCGTAGACGTCGCTGAGACAGGACCCGGGAGACCAGGGTTCAAATCCCCACTTGGCCATATGAAGATCACTGGGTGATCTTGGAAGAAGAAGAAGAAGAGAAGAAGAGTTTGGATTTCATATCCCGCTTTTCACTACCCGAAGGAGTCTCAAAGCGGCTCACATTCTCCTTTCCCTTCCTCCCCGACAACAAACACTCTGTGAGGTGAGTGGGGCTGAGAGACTTCAGAGAAGTGTGAGTAGCCCAAGGTCACCCAGCATGTGGCGGAGTGGGGAAGCGAACCCGGTTCACCAGATTACGAATCTACCAATCTTAACCACTACACCACACTGAAGGAGGAGGAGGAGGAGGAGGAGGAGAAGAAGAAGAAGAAGAAGAAGAAGAGGAGTTTGGATTGATATCCCACTTTATCACTACCCTAAGTGGCTAACAATCTCCTTTCCTTTCCCTTCCTGCCACACAACAAACACTCTGTGTGGTGAGTGGGGCTGAGAGATTTCAAAGAAGTGTGACTAGCCCAAGGTCACCCAGCAGCTGCATGTGGAGGAGAGGGGAAGTGAACCCGGTTCCCCAGATTACGAGTCTACCGCTCTTAACCACTACACCACACTGGCTCTCTCCAGCCTGGCCTACCTCACAGGGTTGTTGTGGGGACTGAATGAGGAAGGGGGAGAACTACGTATGCCACTTTGAACAATTTGGCAGGAAAAGTGGGACAGAAATGCCAGAATATATAAAATAAGTATAAGGCAGCTTCCCTGTGTTCTTAATGTGTGAACCGTCCCCCAAGGGTCCGGAAAACCAAGCTATGTGCCTGTATGTGTGAACAAGCTCTGGTTTGTGTTGAGTGAATATCCCGCTGCACATTTCTTCAGCGGGCTCACACAACGGCCCGGATCTCTGCCGCCATATGGAAACAATTCGGCTCCATTGTCATGCTCTGCATCGGAATCTCGGGGCCCTGCGAGCAAACTCCCTCTTTAACTAATTGCATAATATTTATCCAATCCTCTTTAAAGCACCCTTAAAAGTAAGGAAGACTGCATTGCTTATAATAAACTCGCCGTCCTGCATTGTAATCTAAACTGTGCCGTTATAGATGGGGAAGGGAACAAGCGTTTTGAGTTACGCCCCTTGGCAAACATTTTTAAAGGATTGCTTGAATAAGCAGTACGGAAACCAGATGTCATTTTGTAAGAGGATCTGAATGGCCAAAAATTTGCTGTCTGGGTGCTTTTTCTTTCTCTCTCTCTCTCTCCCTCTCTCTCTTTTTAAAAAATAAACTTTGTGAAAACATGAGAAATTCTTTGGATTTATATCATATTTAGCAGCTGTGAAATCGCGCAAACAGCTGTTGCTACCTATGGGGAGCTGACCGCAATGGTCATCACCTCTTTATCGCTAAGCAACCAAATTGCCCCACATGCAAATCTGTGTTGCTTTCGTTTCGAGTCACCTCTTCCCGGAGACGGACCTGCCAGGGCGAGAGTCAGGTGGATGGTTTCAGGTGCCCGTCGAGAGCGATCTGTCAGGAAGTGTTCTCGCACAAGCCCCATTGAAATGAGTAGGAGCAGCGCAAGGCCAGTGCGCTTTTCCCCCCAGCAGCCTAAGGACTTTGGGATCTGCAACAGGACTTCTCCACCCTCATCGAGTTTGCAAATGACCCCAAACTGGGAAGGGCAGCATTCTGCAGAGGTCAGAACCAGGATTCAAAATGACCTTAACAGATTGCAGAACTGGGCCCAAGCTAACAAAATGAATTTCAACAGGGACAAATGTCAGGTTCTGCACTTAGGCAGGTAGAACCAGATGCACAAATAAAAGATGGGGGGTGTCTGGCTTGCCAGTAGTACGTGTGAAAAGGGAGTAGGGGTCTTGGTGGACCACAAGCTGAACATGAGTCAAGAGTGTGATGCATCAACAGAAGTACAGAGTTCAGATCAAGGGAAGTAATAGTCCCACTCCATTCTGTGTTGGTCAGACCACACCTGGAGCACTGTGTCCAGTTCTGGGCGCCACAATTTAAGAAGGATGTTGGCAAGTCGTCAACTGTCTCTTGTGGAGATGGATTCTGTAGTTCAACTATCAGGAATGTTTGCTAATTTACTATGTTTTATATATGCTGTAAGCTGCCCAGAGTGGCTGGGGAAACCCAGCCAGATGGGCGGGGAATAATAATAATAATAATAATAATAATAATAATAATAATAATAATAATAATAAAATTTCCCCCCTGTCCTGAGCTTTTCAATGTTTTCCTTTAATTGTTGTTGTTGTTTAGTCATTTAGTCGTGTCCGACCCTTCGTGACCCCATGGACCAGAGCACCCCATGGACCTTCCCCTTCTATTTGCCAGGAGGTGATGGGACCAGTGGCCATGATCTTAGTTTTTTTTTTGATGTTGAGCTTCAGACCATATTTTGCTCTCTCCTCTTTCACCCTCATTAAAAGGTTCTTTAATTCCTCCTCACTTTCTGCCATCAAGGTTGTGTCATCAGCATATCTGAGGTTGTTGATATTTCTTCCGGCAATCTTAATTCCGGTTTGGGATTCATCCAGTCCAGCCTTTCGCATGATGAATTCTGCATTAAGTTAAATAAGCAGGGAGACAATATACAGCCTTATTGTACTCCTTTCCCCAATTTTTGAACCAATCAGTTCCATATCCAGTTCTAACTGTAACTTCTTGTCCCACATAGAGATTTCTCAGGAGACAGATGAGGTGATCAGGCACTCCCATTTCTTTAAGAACTTGCCATGCCCCCAATTTCTAGTATTATGAGAGGGGAGAAAAAACGTCCTCCTGTCCACTTTCTTTAATTTGCACAATTTCTAATTCAGTATAACTTAACCTTTCGACTGTGCGTTGTAAGCTGCAAATATAAATTGCAATGTCCGGCGACTGACCTTTTGTTATCTTATCATCTGTGAACATCGGAGGCTGCCTTGTGCTGAGTCAGACAGAGAAAGGAGTGTTTGGGGCTCTTTTGGTTTAGAGTAGAAAGGAAACTGGATAGAGATTTGGGATGGAGAAAAAACAACACACACACACTTCTTCCCACCATGCGTAGCATCTTAAATCATGGAAATCACTGTGGGGTGATAGATCCATTATACCTGTATGGTTTCATCAGTAGGTGGCACTGGACTCAGTTGCATCTGGGTGGACTATGGCAGAATAACACGGCTACCTACCTGTAACTGGAACTATGGAAGGCACCACGTTGAGCCACATGAAATGGAAGTCTTCTGGTGACTTCTGTTTCAGTGTATCTGAAGAAGTGTGCATGCACATGAAAGCTCATACTAAGAACAAACTTAAAAGGTGCTACTGGAAGGAATTTTTTTATTTTTTTATTTTGTTTTGACTATGGCAGACCAACACGGCTACCTATCTGTAACTGCATCTGGGTGGAGTTCTGAGTATGTGTCCTTGCTCAAGAGAGACAATAAAGTTCTTGCCTGGATTACTAATTTGGGTGTCCTCTTCGGCTTCCATGCCAACCGCCCCCCCAAAAGACAATGATGAATTTTATTTCTACCCCACTCTTCACTAGGCATAGAAAACACAAATGAAACTAAATACAACCTTAAAGCATCGTAAAAATACTACCCAGCAGAAGGTTTAATCTCCTATGTGTCCTATTAAGCCTCGTTATCTCAGGATTGCATCCAACTAAGAGCTCTTCTTGGGAGGAAAGCAATGACAAACCTAGACAGCATCTTAAAAAGCAAAGACATCACCTTGCTGACAAAGGTCCGTATAGTTAAAGCTATGGTTTTCCCAGTAGTAATGTACGGAAGTGAGAGCTGGACCATAAAGAAGGCTGATCGCCGAAGAATTGATGCTTTTGAATTATGGTGCTGGAGGAGACTCTTGAGAGTCCCATGGACTGCAAGAAGATCAAACCTATCCATTCTGAAGGAAATCAGCCCTGAGTGCTCACTGGAAGGACAGATCCTGAAGCTGAGGCTCCAGTACTTTGGCCACCTCATGAGAAGAGAAGACTCCCTGGAAAAGACCCTGATGTTGGGAAAGATGGAGGGCACAAGGAGAAGGGGGCGACAGAGGACGAGATGGTTGGACAGTGTTCTCGAAGCAACGGGCATGAGTCTGACCAAACTGCTCAGAACAGCCCTCACACAAATGTGAACGCATGCAATGCTAGAGGCTTGGCTGGAAAGCTTAAAGGCTGTCATGGGAGGTGGGTTGAAGAAAGGGAAATACAAATTGGCCCCACACTGTAGCTTGACCCATCGTGGTAGGAATAGCTAGGAGATGGGTGGAGTCATCTAAAAAAAAAGAGTAGATTTGCACATGCCGGCCAGCTTCTGTTTTGTCTTGATATCCTCATTTTGGGCTTCTCGGAAGTACATAAAGGCAAGAAGCGCCCATCTGAGAGGTGCCAGAACTGCACTCTGACACACTTGGGCTGGGGAAAAAACTGCTGGTCCTACCTCATATTCACAGCCTTCCTATTTCCACACACACACACACACACACACACACACCCCCCTGGCAGGATAAGTAAACCGCAGCAACAATCTCTTCCAATTTCTTCTTTTGCAACAGTGAAGTCCTTGGGTCTTTCCAGCCTTGCCAGGAAAAGGTGTGACGTCGGGGCCAAACCAGGAAAGATTTTCAGGTGACAGGGATGGTTGCAGGTCTGGCGTTCCTTCGCTCAAAAATAAGATTCTCCCCATGTGAAACCCTAAAGAAACTGCAGGAGGGGAGCGCCATTCCATCGTATTAGAGAGTCAATAAATCATTTTTTGGGGGGGGGGAATCTAAAACAAATGGGCTAAGCAGCTGAGAGGCATTCAGATGGCCTGTCCAAATGGAGAATTACAATGGGGCGGGGGGGCTGGGCAGAGCCTTCAAAACTGCAGATGTAAGCAGCCCCATTATATAAGTAGGAAAGATTGCAACTTGCAAGCTGATGAGTAGGAGGTAGCTGGACCCATCAGAAGCAGAGCTGCCAATCAATCTTGTAAAACAACCCCCTCCCCCCAAAAATCCCTGAGCAAACATTCTTTTTTGCTTACGTTAATATGGAATTTGTTAGGACAACAGGGTGTCTTTAAAAAAAGGGGGGGGGAGAGATGGAGGGAGGGAGGGAGATGCTTATAGCTCTTGTCTATCAGAGTTCACAGACACATTCGATACAGCTGGAAATATTTTTCTAATTATGTAAAAACAAAAATGCTTTCAACAGAATCTATATTACTACCCCCCCCCTAACATATGCAGCCTGGAAGTGTGGGGCGGGGAATCAAACAAGGGTGATGGACTTCAAGCTGGGCCAACGGGATGATCTGTACATCCAGAGGCAGTTTCATCTGGTCCCAACGAGGCATCGTTGCTGGGTTCCCGACGAGAACCGGTTGACGGTCAGCCTGCAGGAGGGAGCTGCCTGTGTTTAGCCTGGAAAAGAGAAGACTCAGAGGAGACACACTCTTTCCCTATGCTTAGCTAGTGCTTTCCCAGGAGGTGGGAGAGCTCTAGGACCCTGCCAGAGCCTCACACCTCCTTCCCAAAGCCCAGCACCTTGCTTATCTGGCTTTGGGAAGGCAGCAGGAGAGCTGGAGGGCGTCAGGCTTCGGGCAAGCACCTTCCTCGCTCCCTTTGGCCGTGGATAAGCAGAACAAAGCAAAAATAGTCTCTTACCATGGCTTAGGGAGCTGGGTATGTTTAGCCTGGAGAAGAGAAGGTTAAGGGGTGATATGATAGCCATGTTCAAATATATCAAAGGATGTCATATACAGGAGGGAGAAAGGTTGTTTTCTGCTGCTCCAGAGAAGCGGACACGGGGCAATGGATTCAAACTACAAGAAAGAAGATTCCACCTAAACATTAGGAAGAACTTCCTGACAGTAAGAGCTGTTTGACAGTGGAATTTGCTGCCAAGGAGTGTGGTGGAGTCTCCTTCTTTGGAGGTCTTGAAGCGGAGGCTTGACAGCCATCTGTCAGGAATGCTTTGATGGTGTTTCCTGCTTGGCAGGGGGTTGGACTGGATGGCCCTTGGGGTCTCTTCCAACTCTATGATTCTGTGATTCTACCATTTAAAGAGATTTTAATGATCACAGCGAAAGAACAAAGAGTCCATTCTCGGAGTAAAGGTGCTCCCATTTAATGTTTACCTCCCAGTCACCCAAGTCACTTCCTCATCTTGCAACCTGATCTCACAACCACTGTGCCTTATGTGCAGCTACCTTATCTAATCTCCGTGACCTTGGACTGATTGGCTGGATACTTTCCAGCAAACTGTAGTCTGTTAACTCCCTCTCTCTCTCTCTCTCTCTCTCTCTCTCTCCTCTCCCTCTCCTGG
Organism: Lacerta bilineata; assembly: GCA_900245895.1. Classification (NCBI taxonomy): domain Eukaryota; kingdom Metazoa; phylum Chordata; class Lepidosauria; order Squamata; family Lacertidae; genus Lacerta; species Lacerta bilineata. The sequence goes on along the minus strand of OFHV01004094.1, from coordinate 99,820 downwards.
TTCTTCTTCTCCTAGTTGTTCACCACCCAGTTCTTCCCAACTTCTGTCTTCTGAACTATGTCCCTCTGCGAACCACTGTTCCAAATCTATACTGTCCTCCTGTTCCTGGGAAGATTCAGGATCCTGAGCAGGAGTGCGGGGAATGGAAGGCACCCACCACTCCTCATCTGTGCAGCCCTCATCAGCATGGACCCTGACAGAGCGGGGACGTTCAATTTTTGGCCTTGCTCCCACTCCCCCACCCCCATGTGATAAGACAGTATGTGGCCTGTGGGTTCTGTGTTGAAGTACTCTTGTGGCCCCCTTGGTATGAAAAGTTGGGCTCCCCAGGATTAAACATAACTTTCTGACAGTGTGAACAGTTTGGCAGCGATGACCACGGGAGGTCATTGCAGGTTTTTAAACAGAGGTCGTGGGCCCATCTGAAATGGATGCTATAGCTGCAAAAATAAGGGATTGGGCTCAATGACCCTGAGAGTTCCCTTACAATTCTTCTTCTTCTTCTTCTTCTTCTTCTTCTTCTTCTTCTTCTTCTTTCACTCATAGCTGAGTAAGATTGTTTTCCATAAACATGGTTTTAATAATGAGTCTGTGAGTGACTGTGGAGGCTAATTCTGAATTGGTATCTGAAGAAGTGTGCATGCACATGAAAGCTCATACCAATAATAAACTTAGTTGGTCTCTAAGGTGCTACTGGAAGGAATTTTTATTTTTATTTTTTATTTTGTTTCGACCTTCCAAGGTCTAAGCCAAGGTTCCTACACCTGAAAATAAATAAAGTTGTGGCCTAATTTAAAGCCATACATTGTTGTCATGTCTCATCTCTTGGGGGGGTGTGGTGGGCACTGGGGACAGGGTTTAGCACATGGGCTCACAAACACAGTATTAACGAGTCCATAAGTGATTGTGGAGGCCAATTCTGGATCCACATGTCCTTCCACAGTGGGGACATTGGTTTCCGGGCAGGAGTTGATCACAGTGTGGATTTCCCAAGCGTGCCTAACTCTTAGCACGTTTCTCCCTTGCGTCCTAAGTTTGAGCATCTTCAAAACCCATGACGCCTTTGGTCAAGGCTGTTCTCCAATTGGAGCGCTCGCAGGCCAGTGTTTCCCAGTTATCAGTGTTTAGGCTACATTTTTTTTTTTTTTTTAGATTTGCCTTGAGACAGTCTTTAAACCTCTTTTGTTGACCACCAGTATTACGCTTTCCATTTTTAAGTTCGGAATAGAGTAGTTGCTTTGGAAGATGATAATCAGGCATAAAGACGATAATCAGGCATACGCCTGTGTGTGAATTTGTTTTATGTGTGCAGATCAGTGCACGCTGACCAATGCACAGTCTTCGCAGCAAGGCTATGTTCTGATGGCATGAGTAGTCACTTCCCACTAGCTACCACCTAAGTCTGAGAATGTGGCCAGGGCCGTCTTTTGCAGATGCGGCGCTGGGGTGCAAATATCCGCCCAGCACCCCCAAATTACCATGGATAGTGTTGGGGTGGCTGTAGCTGTGCACTGCCAGCCATCGGGGGCGGAACTCTCCCCCATGCCACAGCGGGAGAGCGATGGGAGGGAAGCTGCACCCCCGCCAGCAATATGGCCTAAGCCTTTGCAGGGATCGCTCTCCTCCCGAGGAGACTTGGGAGAGAAGCTGCATGCCCGCCAGCCTTATGGTTGGCAGGGCGCAGCTGGCGGGCATGCAGGGAAAGGGGAGGCCACCAGCAAAGCCGCGCAGCTCCCCCACTTGCTGTGGTGCCCCTGATAGGCCGGCGCCCTGGCACAACGCACCACTAAGCCTTATGGGAAAGACGGCTCTGAATGTGGCCTTCAGCCACAGCCCCAACAAGGGCTGGCTTATGTGAGATACAAATCCAGATAACCAAAGGCTTCTCTTTCGTTGCTGCTCCTGGCCTGGCCAAGCAGGCCACCCAGCTCCTTCCGTTACTCAGCCACCCTGCTCCATGCCACTCCATGCAAGGCTGTTTTCTTCCATGCGGTGGCCCCGGTGGAATCCCAGTGAGGTCCACACTTTGAAAGTACACTGCTTTAAAGGATCAAGAGCATTACCTCGGGGAAACTCCAACGCTCCTCGCTGAAAACATCATGAATCAAAGGCATTATTCCTCGAGCTCTCTAAATATAGCCCCCTAAGCATCCCGAAGCGAAACTGAAAAATTGGCTTCCTTGCTGGGACAAAAATAATCTGTTCCGTGGTGGTGGACGTTTAATTCCTAGGTCAAGTTTCTCACAAACCTCCTTTGCTTGGGTCCACCACGATCAAATTTGCGCTTCCACCTGTAATTCATTTAAAGATTAGAAACAGTCCATTAAGCCCTATTCTTGCCACTTTGGAGAGGGAGTGTAGGGATATAAATATTGTGGTCTCAGGAACCTCTGCTTTCTGGTTTTGCAAATTGCAGAGGGGAAAATAGGTTTTGCTCTCGCAATTTGACTGATTTGAGGTTAGGGAAAGGAATTTGTCCCAAATCAGAGAAACCAGTGATCTTGGCGGTGGCCGAAGGGGCTTCTCCCCACACTGTAAACTTAAGTCATCTCAGAGACAAATGACAGGAGACACTGGAGAAAATCGACGATGACTAAGATTGACGGGATGCAATGGTTTGGGTGTCGGACTAGAACCTGGGAGGTAAAGGTAAAGGGACCCCTGACCATCAGGTCTAGTCATGTCCAACTCTGGGGTTGCGGCGCTCATCTCGCTCTATAGGCTGAGGGAGCCGGCGTACAGCTTCCGGGTCATGTGGCCAGCATGACTAAGCCGCTTCTGGCGAACCAGAGCAGCGCACGGAAACGCCGTTTACCTTCCCGCTGGAGCGGTCCCTATTTATCTACTTGCACTTTGACGTGCTTTCGAACTGCTAGGTGGGCAGGAGCTGGGACCAAGCAACGGGAGCTCACCCCGTGGCAGGGATTCGAACCGCCAACCTTCTGATCAGCAAGCCCTAGGCTCAGTGGTTTAACCCACAGCGCCACCTGGGAGACCAGGGTTCAAATCCCCTCTCGGCCATGAAGCTCACTGGGCGAACCCACTGTCTTGTGGACTGACCTACCTCGCAGGGTTCTTGTGAGGGTAAAATGGGGAAGTTAAAACAAACAAACCATGCCTTCCACCTTGAGTTCCTTGGAGGAAAAGTGGGGTGTGAATCAAATAAACAAATAAATTAGAAAGCGGCTGGTGAGGAAGGTATGCATGTGTTTGTAAAGCAATGAACTGGATAGAAATACAGGCAGCAGAGGAGGGGATGTAGAATTCAGCAGTAACTAAATTGCAGCTAACTCTAACTTTGTGTGATATTCATCTGCGTTAAGTTTAAAAGTTAAGTCACACATTCGTGTTCTGGTTTCGTTCCCCATGTGATCATTGTTTACTTTTTATCTTCCTTATTTCTCCCTTCCCCAAGAGTCATTCACATAAAATGTGCTTTCAATTTCTCATAGCTGGCATTACGCTTTTGCAATTTATCAGTGCTTTCCCCCCCAAAAAAACCTTTTTTTTTTTGCTTTTGCAAACTGATTATAGTCTCTCAGGTCATGTTTGGTCGCCACCCTCTTGTCCACTGGGGCTACCTAAGAACTTCATGGGGGGGGGGTTAACCCTTTCCCCCACCCATTTTCTTGATGTCAGCCGTGAGCACACACACAAAGCTATCACACCCCATTGCATTGCAGGGGGCTGGACTAGAAGACCCTTGGGTCCCTCTATGATTCTATGAAATAGTGGGGGGAGACAACTCCCTATATTATTCCCCACCCCCACGTCATGACTAACAGAATTAAGGAATATCTGCCAATTGATGCTTTAGAGTTTTATTTTGTTTTTGAAAAGACCACTGCAGGACCCATGTTCACCTTAGAAGGAAAACCCGTATTTGGGGGGGGGGCGGGATACATCTACCAGGAAACTCTGTGATTTCCTGCTGTGTTTTAATGACCCATCTCTTGCTATATTTTTAATGACCTGTGTGATATTACAGACTCATCTTCTGCTACTGGTAAAACCATAACATTTGAAATGTGATCACATCGACTACATTTTTAATAATAACAAATCAAAACAAAAAAACTTCAGGAACACCACCTTTGACCCTACCTCCTCTCCATCACATGGTTCTGCAATGCAGGTAAAGGTAAAGGGACCCCTGACCATTAGGTCCAGTCGCGGACGACTCTGGGGTTGTGGCGCTCATCTCGCTTTACTGGCCGAGGGAGCTGGCGTACAGCTTCCGGGTCATGTGGCCAGCATGACTAAGCCGCTTCTGGCAAACCAGAGCAGCGCACGGAAACGCCGTTTACCTTCCCACCAGAGCGGTACGTATTTATCTCCTTGCACTGGTGTGCTTTCGAACTGCTAGGTTGGCAGGAGCAGGGACCAAGCAACGGGAGCTCACTGCATCGCGGGGATTCGAACCGCCGACCTTCTGATCAGCAAGCCCTAGGCTCAGTGGTTTAACCCACAGCGCCACCCGCGTCTCGGTTTGCAATGCAGGTACTTCATTTAAAAAAAGGAATAGGACATGAAGGCACTCCAACCGAACTGTTTTAGCAGAAAACCAGAGATGTAAAAGGAACTGCTCCTTGGTTCCACTCCAGGAAAACTTTAGCTGAACCAAAGGTCTCTGTGTCCAGAGACTCCCAATACATTTCCAAATCCAGCTCGGGGGCTTCTGGACAGCCACCCCAGACCCCCAAATAGGGTCCAGAGTGTGTGCTGGTGCATTGAACACTCGAGGGGTGTGAGCAACCTGCATTTTCAGGAGATGAAAAGACGTCGTTAATCGGTGTAGCATGGGCGGGGCCACGGGGGCGCAGAATTATTGGGGGCACAAGATTGCAAAATAAAAAGTAGTAATAATAAGTAAAAATAAATAATAGTGTGCCCTCCCCCTCATACACAAAACCTCCCAATCTGCGCGTGGGCAGATTTGGGTGACGGCCGGTTGCTAAGGAGCCCTCTCTGTGGGCTTTGGAAAGATACCCGCTGCTAAGAATGGAAATCATTTATGGAGCATAAACAGAATTACTGTAAACAAATTAAGGCTCAATATAAAAAGGTGCAGTAGTAAAAAAATAATCTACATCGAACATAGGGGATAAATAATAAATTGGTTTAATTTGGAAATGCAGTAAAATATTATAAAAACAAGGAACCGCACCAATTACACAGCCTTTTAAACAATCCAGCAGTAAAATCAGCACCAACTAGACCCCTGACAACCTTCGAAAACATCATGACAAAGGGTCACGGCAGAGGGACAGTATCCGCAATAAATAAAATACTACTCAAGAATCCCACGAACCCCCTAGACACAATCAAAAAACAATGGGAGGATGACAAAGGATACGAAATCAACCCCACCCAATGGACCAGAATGTGGTCTAATCTCCCCTTTAAATCCATATCAACGAAAAGAAAAGAACTCACCCTCAAAACAAACCTACAAGTGGTATCTAACGCCAAGAAAATTAGCACTAAAATGCCCAGGAACCTCACCAAAATGCTGGAGAGGGTGCACCTCCACAGGCACATACTTCCACATGTGGTGGGAGTGCCCCAAAATCCAAACATTCTGGACAACAACCATACGAGAAATATGTAAAATAACCAAGCAAGTGCTAGAAACCACCCCAGAATTGTTCATACTAAATATCTTCCAAGACAATGATGCCCACTTACACCACAAAGAACTCATAACCCATCTACTCTCAGCAGCCAGAAACATCATAACCAGACACTGGAAAGACCTGTCAGGAGTAAGCATGGACCAATGGTACCAAGTAGTATGGGAAACAGCCTTACTAGAAAAATTAACCAGCAACCTGAAACTGACATGGGGACAAACAGAAGACACCTTCACCCCAGTATGGCTCCCCTTTATCACACACACAGCCCAACAAGACGACAAAAATCTACCAACAGCATACAAATCAATATGGCTAACCTGATCAAAAACACCTACCCACATCACTCACACAGGAAACCAAAGATCACCACAGCCAACACAGTGGACAACAGAGAACCTACACAATCAACGCTGACACCAAACCCTACATAGATCAAGGAAAATGGAAACATCGTCACCCCACCCCACCCATCTCCCCATCCCACCCACCTCTTTCCCCCTTTTCTTCCTAATGTCTCAACAACCAAAACTGATTTGTAAAAATGTTACATGGAAAAAATACGAGAGACATTGCACACACCTTTGTAAATCAAGAAAATCTTTAATTAAAAAAATACTTTTTAAATAAACAAGGAACCGCAGCAAGATGGGGAGGGGAGTCGAAATAAGATATATATGATAATTGTTTGTGTTTGAAGTCTTTCTTTTTTGAATTTTTGTATGTTGTGAAATTAATTATATGAATAAAATTAGAGTGAGAAAGAGAGAGAGAGAGAATAGAAAGATACCTGCTCCCTGTTCTGCTCTCTGCCGTGCTCAATGGGTAGGTCGCCAAGCTATTGCCCCTTCGTTCCAGCATTTCGACAGGCGGTGCCAAGGATACTTGCCTTGCCCCGGGCTCTGGCAACCCACACTATGCCACTGCCACGAATGCTTCGCTCGCAGGGTTGCCAGACCTCCAGGACTACAGGGCCCCCTTCAGGTGATGGGGGGAGGGTGAGAACGCCTTTACTATGACTACTATGCATTCAGCCTAGCAGCAACCAGCTGCAAATTACTGCACAGACTTGGGGGGGGGTCTGCCCTCCTTTGCTCCCTCCTCCCCTTTCCCAATTTACCTCCATCTCCAGGGCTCAGTGATGGGAGGGAATGCAGAGGAAGAATCCATCTGGGGCCACCTCCCATGACATCAGCCAGGGCCACCCCTAGGTCTCAGCTTTGGGCCCTGAAATCTCGGGGTCTGGGGTGCCCCTGATCTGGCAACGCTATTCACCCGTAAGACCTAGGAAAGGCTGGGGGCATACTTTGAAATGATCCAGGTCTACTGACAAATCCCTATAGGACTGGCATTGGAAAACTATGTTCCACAGACATTATTTTTTTTATCTTGATTTATATCCTGCCTTTCTCCTGGGACCCACAGCATGTATTAAAACAAATATAGCTAAAAGTACACAATCAAAATAAATATTTTTTTTCAACAACAACACAAATAAGCAACCCTATTAAAAATAGCACTGAAAACCAGGGTGCTTTTTCCAGCTGGAACTCACTGGAACTCCTCTCAGGTGGACGCCATTCATAGCGAGTTCCTGCACCTCTTTTTCTAGAAAAACAGCACTGCTGAAAACCATTTAAAATCACACAGATACCCCAGAAAAACCAGCACAACGCCCACCCTCAGAAGACTCTGCCTCAACAGCCAGTTAAGTTAAGAATCTAAGAACTTAAAAAGAGTTTTCCTGGATCTGGCCAGTGACCCATCTAGTCCAGCATCCTGTTCTCACAGTGGCCAACCAGATGCCCATGGGACACCCGAAAGCAGGACTCAAGCACTTCAAATTCTCCACTCCTGTGGTTTCCAAGAACTTGTATTCAGGAGCCTTTCCTGGCATCATAGAACTGTAGGTGCTGGAGAGGACTCAATGCAGGATTCACAGCTATCTCTTTTTTGAAGATTGTTGCTGTTGTTCAGTCGTTCAGTCGTGTCCGACTCTTCGTGACCCCATGGACCAGAGCACGCCAGGCACCCCTATCCTCCACTGCCTCCCGCAGTTTGGCCAAACTCATGTTAGTAGCTTCGAGAACACTGTCCAACCATCTCATCCTCTGTCGTCCCCTTCTCCTTGTGCCCTCCGTCTTTCCCAACATCAGGGTCTTTTCCAGGGAGTCTTCTCTTCTCATGAGGTGGCCAAAGTACTGGAGCCTCAGCTTCAGGATCTGTCCTTCCAGTGAGCACTCAGGGCTGATTTCTTTAAGGATGGATAAGTTTGATCTTTTTGCAGTCCATGGGACTCTCAAGAGTCTCCTCCAGCACCATAATTCAAAAGCATCAATTCTTCAGCGATCAGCCTTCTTTATGGTCCAGCTCTCACTTCTCATTACTACTGGGAAAACCATAGCTTTAACTATACAGACCTTTGTCGGCAAGGTGATGTCGTCTGCTTTTTAAGATGCTGTCTAGGTTTGTCATTGCTTTCCTCCCAAGAAGCAGCGTCTTTTAATTTCTTTTTTTATAATTTATTTTCAATCATCAATCACAATTATTTCAAAAACAAAATACAGAATCACCTCCTTCCCCAACCCCACCCCCAGGACTTCCCTCAACTTCCTTTTCTGGTTCTCAAGTCTTTGCTTCCGATGCTTGCTTTCATTTTAATTTACATATTATTATATTCTTATCATTTTTGTACCATACTTGTTATCATATTTTCCCCTTAGACTTTGTTGTTTCCCTATTTTTACATCTTAATTTCTGTATTGTTAATTGTAAGTGTTTAATCAAACCCTGCTAGAGAGTCCATTTCTTTATAATTTTTTCGTAAATATAACATAAAATGGTTTCCAGTCTTTGGTGAAGTCTCTGTTGTCCATGCCTCTGAGTTTCCCAGTTAGCTTTGCCAGTTCAGCATATTCCACCAGTTTTTCTTGCCATTCTTCTCATCTTTCCATTTCTGGGCTAATAAAACCCTAGCGGCTGTTGTTGCGTACAGAAATAACTTATTCATAGAATCATAGAATCCTAGAGTTGTAAGAGACCCCAAGGGCCATCCAGTCCAACCCCCTGCCAAGCAGGAAACACCATCAAAGCATTCCTGACAGATGGCTGTCAAGCCTCCGCTTCAAGACCTCCAAAGAAGGAGACTCCACCACACTCCTTGGCAGCAAATTCCACTGTCCAACAGCTCTTACTGTCAGGAAGTTCTTCCTAATGTTTAGGTGGAATCTTCTTTCTTGTAGTTTGAATCCATTGCCCCGTGTCCGCTTCTCTGGAGCAGCAGAAAACAACCTTTCTCCCTCCTCTATATGACATCCTTTTATATATTTGAACATGGCTATCATATCACCCCTTAACCTTCTCTTCTGCAGGCTAAACATACCCAGCTCCCTAAGCCGTTCCTCATAAGGCATCGTTTCCAGGCCTTTGACCATTTTGGTTGCCCTCCTCTGGACACGTTCCAGCTTGTCAGTATCCTTCTTGAACTGGGTGCCCAGAACTGGACGCAGTATTCCAGGTGAAGTCTGACCAGAGCGGAATACAGTGGTGCTTTTACTTCCCTTGATCTAGATGCTATACTCCTATTGCTTGATCTGCAGCTATCTCTAACCATAGAGTAGCCGCCGTTATTGTCCTGTCAAAACTAAAAGGTATTTTCCTGACGGCAATGCAAAAGATGACTCATTCTTCTCTTGGGCCCACTGCAATTTAAAGGGAAAAGCACCCCCCTTGGCATTTGCCTCATTTTCAAGGAGTTCTGCCAGTGCAGAACCCAAAATCCGCCGCTACCCAAATCCAGATTTAAAAGCCCCTGCATGTCCCCATTAAAACAGCAGCGTGCAAAGCCCTTCAATGAGGTTCTGTTTTACACTTTTTAAAAATCTGCTTTCAATTGCGTGTGTTGTAATTAGCCAGCCCCAGCCTTTGGGGCAGGGCTGGTTAGAAAATCCCAACGAATAAATAAATATTGACCCATGTTAGTTAAATAATCATGGGAAATGTTGCCGGTGGTCCATATTTCCTGCAGAAGTTGCTGTCTTCTCAGAGGAGCAAGGAGTACCGGTATCTCCCCCCCCCCCAGGGGCGAAAAGGTGGTTGAACAACATCTTGAGCTTTAAATGCCACCATCTGTAGGACGGCAAAAAAAGAGAGAGAGAGAGAGAGATGGTGGGTTCTTATTAGTTTTTCTTAGAATCCTGCCTATAACTCTTCGTGTACACATCTAAATATTCCCTTGAGCAGGACCGAATATATTACAGGAGTTTATTTCCAACCCTGCTGCGGGTTTTTTTGGCTGAGCCTCTCTGCAATTAAAGTCTGTTTATTGACCCGGCGTGATCTAGATCTTTGAGCAGGTCTGTCTTCGAATCAACCCTGGCGATCAATGGGGTGACAGATGTCGCAGCCAGATCGCCCTCACATCCTGCAGCAGCAGCAGGAGAAGGAGGAGGAGGAATATTTTGCTGGCTTGCTAATTTGACTTTTCAACCAGTCCTCAAAAATCCCATCTCTTGATGGGTTTCTCTTTTCAACCAGGAATAGGGAACATGTGAGACTCCAGCTATTGTTAGGCTCTCATCTGCCCCAGAATGCAGGGCCAGTGGTCAAATGCTCTTGCAGGTGCTGTTCATGAGATAGAAACATCAGCAAGCTTTCGAGGCCTCCTAAAGACCTATCTTTCGAAGCACGCAATCCCAGACTCATAAGAGTCTTCACACTGTTCTGTTTTCTTATTTATTGATATTTAACCCAATGTTTTGTTGGTGGCTTCTCTGTCTTTTCCAGATGTTACAGGTAGGTAGCCATGTTGGTCTGCACACCTCATTTTTAGAGGAGGAAACAAGAAAAAAAATATTTTTCTGGTTTTCCTCCTCTAAAAGCCCTGTTTTTTTGAGGATCAGCTAAAAGTTTTGCAGCTTTTTTTGCAAAGGGGGAAAAGCAAAGCTCCTTTTGCAAAGGGGGAAAAGGGAAAGAGGAAAAGCCCATTTTTATGGGGTTTAACTCACATTTCTGAAAAATCTTAAGGAAAGGGAGCCATTTCTACTGTTTCCAGACAGATAATCTAATCAGCCAGTCACATGTCCTGGGGAAACAAACAACCTCCCTCTGCAGCACATTCAACAAAGGAGGGTGGGGCTGAAAGGGAGCCGGGACTCTTATCTCTCTCCTGATCTCTTGCTGATCAGCTGCTGAGTGGGGTCCTTTCAACACCCCCTTTTCTCTTTGTAAAATAAAAAGCACTATCTGCTTTTGGCCCCTGGGAAATTCGGCTCCAGGGACCACCATTCGCTCCATAAGACGCACAGGTATTTCCCCTTACTTTTCAGGAGGAAAAAAGTGTGTCTTATGCAGCGAAAAATATGGTAGTTGATCTCTTAGTTGGTGCTACTGGAAGGATTTTTTTTAATTTTTAATTTTGTTTTTCCTGATCTGTTTGTTTACATTTCCGTTTTTAAATGTTCATAGAATCATAGATATGGTCTGAAGCTCAACATCAAAAAAACTAAGATCATGGCCACTGGCCCCATCACCTCCTGGCAAATAGAAGGGGAAGAAATGGAGGCAGTGAGAGATTTCACTTTCTTGGGTTCCATGATCACTGCAGATGGTGACAGCAGTCACGAAATTAAAAGACGCCTGCTTCTTGGGAGAAAAGCAATGACAAACCTAGACAGCATCTTAAAAAGCAGAGACATCACCTTGCCGACAAAGGTCCGTATAGTTAAAGCTATGGTTTTCCCAGTAGTGATGTATGGAAGTGAGAGCTGGACCAAAAGAAGGCTTATCCATCCTTAAAGAAATCAGCCCTGAGTGCTCACTGGAAGGACAGATCCTGAAGTTGAGGCTCCAGTACTTTGGCCACCTCATGAGAAGAGAAGACTCCCTAGAAAAGACCCTGGTGTTGTGAAAGATGGAGGGCACAAGGAGGAGGGGACGACAGAGGATGAGGTGGTTGGACAGTGTTCTTGAAGCGACTAGCATGAGTTTGGCCAAACTGCAAGAGGCAGTGGAGGATAGGCGTGCCTGGCATGCTCTGGTCCATGGGGTCACGAAGAGTCGGACACGACTGAACGACTGAACAACAACAAAGCAGCACATGCACATCTCCTTTGCATGTAGAAGGTTCCAGATGATAGGAGAAACAGAGTCCCATGGACTGCAAAAAGATCAAACTTATCCATCCTTAAAGAAATCAGCCCTGAGTGCTCACTGGAAGGACAGATCCTGAAGTTGAGGTTCCAATACTTTGGCCACCTCATGAGAAGAGAAGACTCCCTGGAAAAGACCCTGATGTTGGGAAAGATGGAGGGCACAAGGAGAAGGGGATGACAGAGGATGAGATGGTTGGACAGTGTTCTCGAAGCGACTGGCATGAGTTTGGCCAAACTGCGGGAGGCAGTGGAGGATAGGGGTGCCTGGCGTGTTCTGGTCCATGGGTCACGAAGAGTCGGACAGGACTGAACGACCGAACACATTCTTATATGTCTGTGCAGCTGCAAGGATCCTTGTAGAGCAGAATTGGAAGGGAGAAAATGTACCTCAAATCAAGGATTGGCATACTAAATTAGTAGAGTTTTTGAATTTGGCGAAAATGACAGGAGCAATTAGGAATACACCTAAACAGAGACTGAAGGAAGAATGGAAGTACGTAGAGGTATATTTGAAAAGAGAAAAAATATTAACAGATTTGGCGAGCTGCTTCAATTGAATACTCAAGGTGTAAGGGAATAACTTGGTAAGAGAAGACGAAGCATAGAAAAGTTGTATATTTCAAGATAGTCAATGTAAGAACAATTCAGTTTTTTTGTTTTTTCTTTCTTTTTTACTGTATGTGTGTAATGATTTTAATTTTTGAATGTATGATTTTGAAGATTATTTTTATATTTTTTAAAAAGGAGACGTGCTGCTGCTTAGCTGAAAAGTAAGATTCTGGCATTCATGATTCTCAATGAAGTGATGATTAAATGGCTAGGTGGACACTGAGCCTGATCCAATGGGGTTTTTCTTAATCTTAGTTGGTGTTCACCACACTTAAGAGTTGGTGCAGATGTCCCACTCAACTGTGGTTCAGTGCTGGACTAGAAGGACCATCCACCTGCTCCACCAGGGTCTTCTTATGGACTCTGGGGGAGATCAGCTTCCTGCTTCCATCTTGGTTACCGCACAGTGGTCGAACCGTGGAACCATCTTGCAGATGCACCTGCTCACTGGCGCCACCCTTGGCCTGGAGGAAGAGCAACAGGAGAGGCATCTAAGCCTCTCCCCTAAAGGCTGGTGCCTCGTGAAGATCTTGCCCAAGGGGACTCACGAGCTGAAGAGAAACAGGCTGGCTTCGCTCGGCCACAGGAGAACACCCACGGTGTTGCGCCACACATGTAGCGCACAGCAAGCTTTCCAGCGGCTTGACAAGATTCTCCTGTTGCAGTTTGGGTAGTGGTTTTGCTTGCCTGCTGACATAATCCTTGTTATTGTCATTTTGTGCTATTCCGCCTGGGCCTGTTTCTGCCAAAATGCCCCGAGTACTTTAGCCGACGCGATGTCCTCAAGGCCGTACAAACTATATGTTAGGATAAACATGTTTTTAAGTGCTTAAGCTGTGCACTTCTCTCTGTTTTTGGAAGAAAAAAGCAGTCAGAGAGCCCCAAAATAAGGGACACAGGGAATGGCTTTATAATGAGTCAGATCCCTGGTCTATCTAGCTCAGTATTGTATACACGACTGGCAGCAGTTCCTCTAGGCGGGAGATTTCCTCATCTCTTACATGGAGATGCCATTGGGGAGTGAACCTTCTGCATGCAAAGCAGATGTTCTGCCATTGAACTACATCCCTTTCCCTTTGGGGTTGCCTTTCATGTGAGAGTGTCTGGAGGCGGGTGGCGGGTGGATGGCGGCTAGCAGATTGAGGTTGAATCCTGACAAGGCAAAAGTACTGTTTTGGGGGGGGGACAGGGGGGTGGGCAGATGTGGAGGACTCTTCCCTTGCCCTCCCCCTGGAAAGGAAAAGAGAGATTTAGCAATCCTATCCAACCCCTGTACGAGATCATGGATTCCACCTGTGCAGAATTACAGAAATAGAAATGATCGCTCCCCACATCAAATGGGGGGGCGACGTTTGCGTGGTCGCGTGCAGCCCCTTGAGCACCTAGGCGATGCCTGGTAGTTTGGACTGGCTGCGCCTTCCCCCAGGAGGGATACCTGGGGTCTCCGCCTACCCCAGCTAAGCGCAGAATCCCGCCTGGGGGAGGTGTTGGCCAGGTAAGGGGAGGGACTACCCAGCCCACACAATGGAAGGTGTAGCTTACCAGGAAGCAGCAGTCGGGCTCCAGAGCTTCTCCCACTCTCCACTCCCTCAATTAACGCTTATTTTTGTGGGTTAACCTCTTCTCCACAGGTACGCAGGCGCTGCTATGTCAAGGCCGCTGTTGAAGGGCCGGAAAGGAATTTCCCTGCATTGGCAGGTTTCGCCTTTCTCGTAGCAAAACGTCACAACTTGGGTAGTTTCAGGCCTTGGGCGGAATCCTTTAGTTATCTTCCTAAATGGGGGTGTGGGGGGGGCAGTGACTCCGCACCCCCAGTGTGGCGACGATATCAGGGTTCCCCATTAAAGGGGTATTGGGCGGGAAGTATTTGATGGTATGCTGAGAGGTTGTCATTGCTCTCCCCCACCAGGGGCAGCAAACAGGGGGCGGGCTCTCTGCTTGAACATAAGTTATCCAGAGCTAGCCCAATCCCCACACATTCTGGATAACCCTGAAGTTTCCCAGATCCCTGGCTGGGGGCTGGGAAGGATAAACGCCCAATGCCTGAGCCAAGTCTCCCTAGGAGACTTGGAATCTTGGTAGACCATAAACTTGACATGAGTCAACAGTGTGATGCAGCAGCGAAAAAACCAATGCAATTCTGGGCTGCATCAATAGGAGTATAGCGTCTAGATCAAGGGAAGTAATAGTACCACTGTATTCTGCTCTGGTCAGACCTCACCTGGAGTACTGTGTCCAGTTCTGGGCACCACAGTTCAAGAAGGATACTGACAAGCTGGAAGGTGTCCAGAGGAGGGCATCCAAAATGGTCAAAGGCCCACCAAATGATGGAAAGTCAATTTTCTACAAAAAAATACATGATCTGCTGTTGGACTATTTGGATTACAAATTAGTTTGCCTCGGAGATTTTAATGGTGCAGTTTCCACATTAATGGATAGATCCCAAAGAACTAAATTAACAAATGATGGGAAACTACCTAAGACCTTTTTCGAAATGGTGGACAATTTAAATTTGGAAGACGCTTGGAGGTTAAAAAATCCCACCGATACCGAGGCAACTTATTTTAGTGAATCTCAGCAGTCATGGTCGAGGATAGATTACATCTGGATATCGAACGAATTGGCACCGAAAGTACAAAAAGCGGAAATCGGCCCAAAGACCTACTCGGATCATAACCCTGTACAGGTAACTCTTAAAATGGTTTCCAAGGGTTCTTTCAGATGGAGAATGGATGATGCATTGATGAGAGATACCAAGCTGGTAGAAAGAGCTGCGAAAAAGATGAAGGAGTATTTTCAAATCAATTGGAATTCGGAAGTAGAAAAAAGAATTGCCTGGGATGCAAGTAAAGCAGTAATGAGAGGATTCCTCATAAGTGAAAAAGCAAAAAAGAAGAAATTGCAAAATGCGGAAATGGAAAGACTGTTGAAATTAATTAAAGTTAAAGAAAAAGAGTTAAGAGGACATCCTAAATCTTTAAGAATCCAAAAGGAAATTAAATACTTGCAATCCCAGTATGCTAAAGTTATGAATCAAGATATAGAATGGAAATTGAAAATGATGAAACAAAGATCATTTGAATCTGCGAATAAATGTGGAAAACTACTAGCTTGGCAGCTGAAGAAAAGACAAAAGGCAAATGTAATCAGCAATTTAGCAGTAAATGGAAAAATAGTGGAGAACCCGGAGGAAATCAGAAAATGTTTTCAAAAATTTTACAAGCAACTGTACAAGGAGGAGAGGATAAAAGAAGAGGAAATAGACCGATTTCTGCAACAACATAGTTTGCAAAAAGTCCCAGAGGATAAATTAATAGTACTCAACCACCCAATATCGACCCAAGAGATTGAGGATGCAATTAAGAATATGCAATTAGGAAAGGCACCAGGACCAGACGGACTAACAGCAAAGTTCTATAAGACTCTTAAAGATTGGCTTTTCTACAGCCTTTGAAAGAAGTTTGCAACAAAATATTGGAAGGAGATAGGGCGCCAGAGACGTGGAAAGAAGCCTTTATCACACTGATTCCAAAACCAGATACAGATAAAATGCAAATGAAAAACTACCGTCCAATCTCCCTTTTGAATGTGGATTATAAAATTTTTGCAAATGTCATGGCTACAAGACTAAAAAGAGTGCTGAAAGACTATATACATAAAGACCAAGCGGGTTTCCTTCCAGGACGACAAATAAGTAATAATACAAGAATTATTGTGGACATTTTAGAAAAACTGGAAAGAAACATAAATACAGAGGCAGCACTATTGTTTATTGATGCGGAGAAAGCCTTTGACAAGGTATCATGGATGTTTATGAAAAAGAATTTGGAAAAGATGGGAGTTGGAGTAAGATTTTTAAATGGTATCAAAGCCATTTATACAGAACAAAGAGCAAAAATAATAGTGAATGGTGTGATATCGGAGGAAATTGAAGTTGAAAAAGGAACAAGACAAGGGTGCCCTATCTCCCCTTTATTATTTATTACGGTCCTGGAGGTCCTTCTAAATATGTTACGAAAAGAGAAACAGATAAAAGGAATTAGGGTGGGAGAGAAAGAATACAAATTACGCGCCTTTGCAGATGATTTGATGCTATCCCTACAAGAACCGGAAAGCAGTGTCCCCAAAGCTTTGGAATTAATTGAACAATTTGGACGTGTAGCTGGCTTCAAACTAAATAAACAGAAAACCAAAGTTTTAAGTAAAAATATGAGTGCAGAACAGATATTAAGATTACAAGCCGGCACAGGCCTCAATTTTGTTAAATCAGTAAAATATCTAGGTATCAATCTCACAGCAAAAAATATGAACCTGTATAGAGATAACTATGAAAAACTGTGGACAGAGATAAAGAAAGATTTGGAGATATGGACAAGATTGAAATTGTCGTTATTGGGAAGAATAGCCGCGATCAAAATGAATGTCCTACCAAGGATGCTGTTTTTATTCCAAGCCATACCGATTCTGGACAAAATGGATTGTTTTAAGATATGGCAAAGGGACTTATCGAAGTTTATATGGCAGGGCAAAAAGCCGAGAATCAAGTTTAAGGTTTTGACAGACTCTAAAGAGAGAGGAGGCTTTGCCCTGCCGGACTTAAGACTTTATTTTGAAGCAGCGGCCTTTTGCTGGTTAAAAGATTGGTTTATATTAGAGAATGTAGATGTGTTGGACTTGGAAGGACATGACAATATGTTTGGTTGGCATGCATACCTTTGGTATGACAAAGCTAAAATCCACAGAACTTTTAAGAGTCACATAATTAGAAAATCTCTGTATCAGGTTTGGATTAGGTATAAAGACTTACTGGAGAGAAAGACTCCTAGATGGATATCACCAGTGGAGGCCAAGGCCTATAAGAGACCAAACATGTCTGCAAAATGGTTGAGATATATGGACATATTGCAGCAGGAAGGGGACTCATTTAAGTTGAAAAGTTATGATCAAGTCAAAAGTCAAGTCCCTGACTGGCTGCATTATCACCAAGTACATGAAACATTTAAACTAGACAAAAAAATTGGTTTTCAAGTGGAAAAATCAAAACTGGAAACAGAACTGATTGAATCGAACTCTAAAAACCTTTCCAAGATGTATAATCTATTGCTAGAGTGGCATACGAAAGATGAACTGGTTAAATCAACAATGATAGACTGGGCAAAAGACGTGGGTCATAATATTATGATGGATGACTGGGAGAGACTGTGGCAGAAAGGTATCAATTTTACTGCATGTAATAGTTTAAGAGAAAATGTAATGAAAATGATATATAGATGGTATCTGACACCAGTAAAGTTAGCTAGAATGAATGCCAAAATGTCGGATGTGTGTTGGAAGTGTAAAGCGTCGAAAGGTACCTTTTATCATTTGTGGTGGTCGTGTTCAGGGGTAAAGGCCTTCTGGGATAAGATATATAATGAGCTTAAGAAGGTAATGAAAATTACCTTTTGTAAGAAACCAGAGGCATTTCTTTTGAGCATGACCAACGAAGAGATACCCAGTCAGGATAGAGTATTTTTTATGTATGCCACGACAGCGGCTAGAATCTTATTAGCAAGAACTTGGAAGGGTGAAGAGATACCGACAATTGAAGAATGGCAGATGAAGCTGATGGAATACATGGAACTTGCAGACCTGACCGCCAGAATCCGAGACCAGAGGGAGGAGAAGGTGTCGCAAGATTGGAAGAAATTTAAGGACTATTTAGTTAAGCATGTTAAATTGAATGTTTGAATATTTGTGCAGAAATATTTAAAAGAATCGGCTTTAGAGTTTAAGGTTAGATATAATGGCTTTAGAAGAAATTTTGATGAAGATTTATTTGTTTAAGAAGGTGTTAAGATATAGAATATAAGTTAAGAAATATATTGGTTTAGATAAATTTAATTTTAAAGAATATTAGGATATTTAGTATAAGTTAACGTGAATAGAAATGAAGCTACCTAGAGAGTATATATGTTTTTGAAGACAGAGGAGGGACCAGGGGAAGTCCCCATAAGAAGTGAGAACAAGTTAAAGGAAAAAAAGATAAATATTTAGCAAGGTTTGTATAAGTTTTATTTTTTGTATGGTATTGTTGTGTTTTTATATTGTCGATTGTGTATTATGTTTTCATTGTGTTTATTGTGTTTATGTGTGTTGAATGTTGTTTTTGTTATGTTTTATGGTAAAAAAATAAAATCTTTAAAAAAAAAAATGGTCAAAGGCCTGGAAACAATGCCTTATGAGGAACGGCTTAGGGAGCTGGGTATGTTTAGCCTGGAGAAGAGAAGGTTAAGGGGTGATATGATAGCCATGTTCAAATATATAAAAGGATGTCATATAGAGGAGGGAGAAAGGTTGTTTTCTGCTGCTCCAGAGAAGCGGACACGGGGCAATGGATTCAAACTACAAGAAAGAAGATTCCACCAAAACATTAGGAAGAACTTCCTGACAGTAAGAGCTGTTGGACAGTGGAATTTGCTGCCAAGGAGTGTGGTGGAGTCTCCTTCTTTGGAGGTCTTTACAGCCATCTGTCAGGAATGCTTTGATGGTGTTTCCTGCTTGGCAGGGGGTTGGACTGGATGGCCCTTGGGGTCTCTTACAACTCTAGGATTCTATGATTCTACATTTGAATCTTAATAAAGTTGTGGCCAATTTTAATCCCATAGCACATTGTCTTGTATCATTATTCCGCTCGGGGGTCGCCTGGGGGTTGAGGGACTCCGCCTGTCCACACAAAGTAGATCTCCTAAGGCTGCAGCGCCACAAGCTGAGAGAGAAGAGGGAGCTGCGCCAGGAGCGAGCCAGAGATGCTTACGGTATAAGGCATAAGCCTACCACAATAAAACACACACCCAGATGTCCAGGGCAGGGAAGCTGAACCACACACTCCCAGCTGAGAAGCCTAGTGAGTCACTCAGAAGCACAGGAGACCTTTCCCCCCTCCATTTCCCCTCCCTTCCCCTTTTAACCTGCGGGGAACATTCCACGCTGAGCCCAAATATGGCAATTAGGTAAGACCTTGAATGAGGGAACAAATCCCTTCTGCTGAGCAGGAAAAGCACTGCAGATCTCCTTAGCGTTCGTCCTCGAAGTTGAATATTTGAGGTGCATTTTAGGACACCGGAGGCCGGAAAGGAAAGGCGAGAGGATCAAAATCAAACATAAGACATTTCAACCTTTGGCATTCCATGTTTGCATTCATGTTCAGGGCTGTTGGCATCTGCCTGTCCTGAAAGACAAAGGAGTGCACCTCCAGGGATGAAGTCAGACCGCAGCGTTAGCAGCAAGGAAGTGACCTCCTTGGGGGCGCAAGCGTGGGCAGTGTGTCTGGAGGTCCTGGGCTGCCCAGATGACAAGACCCCCTTCTCAGCCTCATTGGTGAGGTCCAAAGGAAAGCAGAAGAAGACGTTGGGCACCAGCTTGGCTGCAGGACTTGCGTGGAAGGAGGCGTTCCAAGTGTGATCCAACCAGTGCTTTTTTATGGGGGGGGGGTACGCATAAACATTTTGTGAATCTTTGTACTTTTGTCCATTTACTGTATTTATTTCCCCCGATTTGAACTATAAAATGGTGATTTCCTTGAGTCAAAATGAGAGTACCCATTTTTAAAAAATAAAAAAGCAAAAAAAACCCCACTGTATCCAACCATCTTTGGGACTCTGTTCTGGATTTGGGAAGGGTTTACTCCTGAGCCTTTTTTGAAGGTATCCTGCAAGGCAGTGGAGGTTTAGGATAACAGTTTTCCTTTCCCCTAGATCTGACCCCCCCCCCACTTCCCTTTGCAGCTTGTGCAGAAACGGCCTATTTGACCGTTGGACCAACTTTTTGTCTCGTCCGCTCAATCCTCTGGAGCCTGTCTGTTATGTACTGAGTTGAATAGGATCCAAAACGCAGCAGTCTGGTTGGTCCTAGAACAATAGGATCCAAAACGCAGCAGTCTGGTTGGTCCTAGAACAATAGGATTCAGAATGCAGCAGTCTGGTTGGTCCTAGAACAATAGGATTCAGAATGCAGCAGTCTGGTTGGTCCTAGAACAATAGGATCCAAAACGCAGCAGTCTGGTTGGTCCTAGAACAATAGGATCAGAATGCAGCAGTCTGGTTGGTCCTAGAACAATAGGATCCAAAACGCAGCAGTCTGGTTGGTCCTAGAACAATAGGATCCAGAATGCAGCAGTCTGGTTGGTCCTAGAACAATAGGATCCAAAACGCAGCAGTCTGGTTGGTCCTAGAACAATAGGATCAGAATGCAGCAGTCTGGTTGGTCCTAGAACAATAGGATCCAAAACGCAGCAGTCTGGTTGGTCCTAGAACAATAGGATCCAGAATGCAGCAGTCTGGTTGGTCCTAGAACAATAGGATCCAAAACGCAGCAGTCTGGTTGGTCCTAGAACAATAGGATCCAGAATGCAGCAGTCTGGTTGGTCCTAGAACAATAGGATCCAAAACGCAGCAGTCTGGTTGGTCCTAGAACAATAGGATCCAGAATGCAGCAGTCTGATTGGTCCTAGAACAATAGGATCCAGAATGCAGCAGTCTGATTGGTCCTAGAACAATAGGATCCAGAATGCAGCAGTCTGATTGGTCCTAGAACAATAGGATTCAGAATGCAGCAGTCTGGTTGGTCCTAGAACAATAGGATCCAGAATGCAGCAGTCTGGGTTGGTCCTAGAACAATAGGATCCAGAATGCAGCAGTCTGGTTGGTCCTAGAACAATAGGATCCAAAACGCAGCAGTCTGGTTGGTCCTAGAACAATAGGATCCAGAATGCAGCAGTCTGGTTGGTCCTAGAACAATAGGATCCAGAATGCAGCAGTCTGGTTGGTCCTAGAACAATAGGATCCAGAATGCAGCAGTCTGGTTGGTCCTAGAACAATAGGATCCAGAATGCAGCAGTCTGGTTGGTCCTAGAACAATAGGATCCAAAACGCAGCAGTCTGGTTGGTCCTAGAACAATAGGATTCAGAATGCAGCAGTCTGGTTGGTCCTAGAACAATAGGATCCAGAATGCAGCAGTCTGGTTGGTCCTAGAACAATAGGATCCAAAACGCAGCAGTCTGGTTGGTTCCTAGAACAATAGGATTCAGAATGCAGCAGTCTGGTTGGTCCTAGAACAATAGGATCCAAAATGCAGCAGTCTGATTGGTCCTAGAACAATAGGATCCAGAATGCAGCAGTCTGGATTGGTCCTAGAACAATAGGATCCAAAACGCAGCAGTCTGGTTGGTCCTAGAACAATAGGATCCAGAATGCAGCAGTCTGGTTGGTCCTAGAACAATAGGATCCAAAACGCAGCAGTCTGGTTGGTCCTAGAACAATAGGATCCAGAATGCAGCAGTCTGGTTGGTCCTAGAACAATAGGATCCAAAACGCAGCAGTCTGGTTGGTCCTAGAACAATAGGATCCAGAATGCAGCAGTCTGGTTGGTCCTAGAACAATAGGATCCAAAACGCAGCAGTCTGGTTGGTCCTAGAACAATAGGATTCAGAATGCAGCAGTCTGGTTGGTCCTAGAACAATAGGATCCAAAACGCAGCAGTCTGGTTGGTCCTAGAACAATAGGATCCAGAATGCAGCAGTCTGGTTGGTCCTAGAACAATAGGATCCAAAACGCAGCAGTCTGGTTGGTCCTAGAACAATAGGATCCAGAATGCAGCAGTCTGGTTGGTCCTAGAACAATAGGATCCAAAACGCAGCAGTCTGGTTGGTCCTAGAACAATAGGATTCAGAATGCAGCAGTCTGGTTGGTCCTAGAACAATAGGATCCAAAACGCAGCAGTCTGGTTGGTCCTAGAACAATAGGATCCAGAATGCAGCAGTCTGGTTGGTCCTAGAACAATAGGATCCAAAACGCAGCAGTCTGGTTGGTCCTAGAACAATAGGATTCAGAATGCAGCAGTCTGGTTGGTCCTAGAACAATAGGATCCAAAACGCAGCAGTCTGGTTGGTCCTAGAACAATAGGATTCAGAATGCAGCAGTCTGGTTGGTCCTAGAACAATAGGATCCAAAACAGCAGTCTGGTTGGTCCTAGAACAATAGGATTCAGAATGCAGCAGTCTGGTTGGTCCTAGAACAATAGGATCCAAAACGCAGCAGTCTGGTTGGTCCTAGAACAATAGGATTCAGAATGCAGCAGTCTGGTTGGTCCTAGAACAATAGGATCCAAAACACAGCAGTCTGGTTGGTCCTAGAACAATAGGATTCAGAATGCAGCAGTCTGGTTGGTCCTAGAACAATAGGATCCAAAACGCAGCAGTCTGGTTGGTCCTAGAACAATAGGATCCAGAATGCAGCAGTCTGGTTGGTCCTAGAACAATAGGATCCAAAACGCAGCAGTCTGGTTGGTCCTAGAACAATAGGATCCAGAATGCAGCAGTCTGGTTGGTCCTAGAACAATAGGATCCAAAACGCAGCAGTCTGGTTGGTCCTAGAACAATAGGATCCAGAATGCAGCAGTCTGGTTGGTCCTAGAACAATAGGATCCAAAACGCAGCAGTCTGGTTGGTCCTAGAACAATAGGATCCAGAATGCAGCAGTCTGGTTGGTCCTAGAACAATAGGATCCAAAACGCAGCAGTCTGGTTGGTCCTAGAACAATAGGATCCAGAATGCAGCAGTCTGGTTGGTCCTAGAACAATAGGATCCAAAACGCAGCAGTCTGGTTGGTCCTAGAACAATAGGATCCAGAATGCAGCAGTCTGGTTGGTCCTAGAACAATAGGATCCAAAACGCAGCAGTCTGGTTGGTCCTAGAACAATAGGATCCAGAATGCAGCAGTCTGGTTGGTCCTAGAACAATAGGATCCAAAACGCAGCAGTCTGGTTGGTCCTAGAACAATAGGATCCAGAATGCAGCAGTCTGGTTGGTCCTAGAACAATAGGATCCAAAACGCAGCAGTCTGGTTGGTCCTAGAACAATAGGATTCAGAATGCAGCAGTCTGGTTGGTCCTAGAACAATAGGATCCAAAACGCAGCAGTCTGGTTGGTCCTAGAACAATAGGATCCAGAATGCAGCAGTCTGGTTGGTCCTAGAACAATAGGATCCAAAACGCAGCAGTCTGGTTGGTCCTAGAACAATAGGATTCAGAATGCAGCAGTCTGGTTGGTCCTAGAACAATAGGATCCAAAACGCAGCAGTCTGGTTGGTCCTAGAACAATAGGATTCAGAATGCAGCAGTCTGATTGGTCCTAGAACAATAGGATCAGAATGCAGCAGTCTGATTGGTCCGCAGGAAGCCAACCCAGGATCCAAAACGCAGCAGTCTGGTTGGTCCTAGAACAATAGGATTCAGAATGCAGCAGTCTGGTTGGTCCTAGAACAATAGGATCCAAAACGCAGCAGTCTGGTTGGTCCTAGAACAATAGGATCCAGAATGCAGCAGTCTGGTTGGTCCTAGAACAATAGGATCCAAAACGCAGCAGTCTGGTTGGTCCTAGAACAATAGGATTCAGAATGCAGCAGTCTGGTTGGTCCTAGAACAATAGGATCCAAAACGCAGCAGTCTGGTTGGTCCTAGAACAATAGGATTCAGAATGCAGCAGTCTGGTTGGTCCTAGAACAATAGGATCCAAAACGCAGCAGTCTGGTTGGTCCTAGAACAATAGGATTCAGAATGCAGCAGTCTGGTTGGTCCTAGAACAATAGGATCCAAAACGCAGCAGTCTGGTTGGTCCTAGAACAATAGGATCCAGAATGCAGCAGTCTGGTTGGTCCTAGAACAATAGGATCCAAAACGCAGCAGTCTGGTTGGTCCTAGAACAATAGGATTCAGAATGCAGCAGTCTGGTTGGTCCTAGAACAATAGGATCCAAAACGCAGCAGTCTGGTTGGTCCTAGAACAATAGGATCCAGAATGCAGCAGTCTGGTTGGTCCTAGAACAATAGGATCCAAAACGCAGCAGTCTGGTTGGTCCTAGAACAATAGGATTCAGAATGCAGCAGTCTGGTTGGTCCTAGAACAATAGGATCCAAAACGCAGCAGTCTGGTTGGTCCTAGAACAATAGGATCCAGAATGCAGCAGTCTGGTTGGTCCTAGAACAATAGGATCCAAAACGCAGCAGTCTGGTTGGTCCTAGAACAATAGGATCCAGAATGCAGCAGTCTGGTTGGTCCTAGAACAATAGGATCCAAAACGCAGCAGTCTGGTTGGTCCTAGAACAATAGGATTCAGAATGCAGCAGTCTGGTTGGTCCTAGAACAATAGGATCCAAAACGCAGCAGTCTGGTTGGTCCTAGAACAATAGGATTCAGAATGCAGCAGTCTGGTTGGTCCTAGAACAATAGGATCCAAAACACAGCAGTCTGGTTGGTCCTAGAACAATAGGATTCAGAATGCAGCAGTCTGCCCCAATCCAGCTCCAGGTGGAAGTGAATCCGCAACCTGATTGGCCCACAGGAGTATTCTGGAATTAGCCAATCACGTAGGGCCCATTGTGTAAATAGTGTATATAAAGCAGACGTTTTGAGGGGACTTTCATCCCTTGCTACTATGAGCTGAATAAAGAGCATGAAATCCACACTTGACTCCGAGTATATTTCACTGTCTTTGCATGCAGGCGGAAGCTCCTAACTCACTGAGGGTTCGAGACCCATCGGCTCCCCTCACCTGGTTTAGCTGGCCAGTCAAAGCCACTCCCTGGGGGGTGGCCGCTGTTAAACCCCGACAGCTTCTAGCACAGGAGCCAACTCTTAGGAGCCAAGCTCCCTTCGCCCGCCCCCCATAAAATGTTTGAGGGGGCTGGGCCCCACCAAAGCTGATGAGCATTGCCATTCAAGTGGTATGTGTGATTATGTGGGGTGCGGCTTACCTAGAAACCCCCCCCAATATTTTATTCAAGTTGGCATCCTTGGCTTCAAGGAGCCACAGGTGAGAGCTGAGTGCAGGGTGGGGACAAAAGGTGGACAAACTCCCCCAGAAGGAGCACGTTGTGTCTCCCACCAATTTCCCCCCTCGTCTAACATCCCATACATAGAATCATAGAATCATAGAATCCTAGAGTTGGAAGAGACCCCAAGGGCCGTCCAGTCCAACCCCCTGCCAAGCAGGAAACACCATCAAAGCATTCCTGACAGAGGGCTGTCAAGCCTCTGCTTAAAGACCTCCAAAGAAGGAGACTCCAACACCCTCCGTGGCAGCAAATTACCACTGTCCAACAGCTCTCACTGTCAGGAAGTTCTTCCTAATGTTTAGGTGGAATCTTCTTTCTTGTAGTTTGAATCCATTGCCCCGTGTCCGCTTCTCTGGAGCAGCAGAAAACAACCTTTCTCCCTCCTCTATATGACATCCTTTTATATATTTGAACATGGCTATCATATCACCCCTTAACCTTCTCTTCTCCAGGCTAAACATACCCAGCTCCCTAAGCCGTTCCTCATAAGGCATCGTTTCCAGGCCTTTGACCATTTTGGTTGCCCTCCTCTGGACACGTTCCAGCTTGTCAGTATCCTTCTTGAACTGTGGTGCCCAGAACTGGACACAGTATTCCAGGTGAGGTCTGACCAGAGCGGAATATAGTGGTACTATTACTTCCCTTGATCTAGACGCTATACTCCTATTGATGCAGCCCAGAATTGCATTGGCTTTTTTAGCTGCTGCATCACACTGTTGACTCAGGTCAAGTTTATGGTCTACCAAGACTCCTAGATCCACTTCCAAACGCCATCTCCAATTCCTCAAAAGATTCCATCAATGGTGTCTCCGAAAAATTTTACACATCACTTGGGAAGGCAGGCGAACTAATGCCAGTGTACAGGATGAAGCAAAAAATCACCTGTGTCGAAGCAATGATTCTTCAACATCAACTTTGTTGGGCTGGTCATGTTGTGTGGATGCCTGATGATCATCTTCCAAAGCAACTACTCTATTCCGAACTTTAAAATGGAAAGTGTAATGCTGGTGGTCAACAAAAGAGGTTCAAAGACTGTCTCAAGGCAAATCTTTTAAAATGTAGTATAAACACCGACAATCAGGACCAGTGCTAGGGTTTCTTGTGCCCTAGGCAGACCACCTTCTGGCGCCCCCCGCCGCCTGCCCCCCACCAACCCTGCTTTAGCAAGCAGCAGTTTCTCTGCTGTATTGGGGAAGCTGCTGCTAACCCCCCACCCTGCCCCCCGCCCAAGCCTGGCCAGCGCCCCCTTCATTTTGGTGCCCTAGGCAATTGCCTAGTTCGCCTTAATGGACGCGCCAGCCCTGCCAACAACTGGGAAACACTGGCCTGCGAGCGCTCCAGTTGGAGAACAGCCTTGACCAAACGTGTCATGGGCTTTGAAGACATTCGAACTCAGGATGCAAGGGAGAAATGTGCTAAGAGGAAGGCACGCTTGGCAAATCCACACCGTGATCAACTCCTGCCTGGAAACCAATGTCCCCACTGTGGAAGGATGTGTGGATCCAGAATGGGCCTCCATAGTCACTTACGGACTCATTGTTAAAAAACGTGTTTATGGAAGACAATCTTATTTGGCTATGAATGATTGCCAAAGAGAGACATCCCCATGCTCAAATCTAACCCACTGGCATTGATGGGCTTAAGTGATTCAATTGATTTTTTTCATGGGTCTACTCTGAGCAGGACCTAGTTAGATTCAAGCCTACTTCTCCCTCCCCCCTATTTTGTACGAGGTTTTTTTTTTATCTGTAGGGAAGAATTAGTGGCACGTGCCTTTACTTTGGGGTGTTTTGCTAATATGGTGGATTTTAAAGACTAAGAAACAATGTTTACTGGAAAAATAGCAGCTATGCCAAAGAAAGGTCATTTTGGCAGCGAACTTTCCAGTGTTGCAACACGTCCGTAACGCTTTGAGGCGTTGATGTGACCTTGGAAATGTTACATCCCTTTTAGCTGTATTAATAATGCTCAATGCTACTCTTTTTTTGGGGGGGGGTTTGAAGTTATAAAAAAGAGTTTGTTCTGGCCCTTTCTCTGCCTGATACAAAGTTGGAGGTGAAATTCACGCTAGACACGAATGAATATCTACTTTATTTGCTGTGCTGCAGAATGGTTGTTTTTGATTATTATTTTTAAACCAGACCTTGAGATTCTTCCAGAAAAAGAGCAGAAAGAAATTTAGTGCTTGGTACGCTTATCTGCCCCCCTCCCACTTCGAATCTCGGGCACCATACTTGTCCAACCTAACCATCCCAAAATTTAGGCGGGCCTTTACACTGGCCAGACTAAATATGTTACCCATAGCTGTTCTTGAAGGTAGATACCAAAAAATTCCTCTTGAGATCCGGCTATGCCCCAGTGGATCCGGCTATGTAGAGACTGTGTCACACGTACTCTTGTCCTGCCCCCTATATAAAGACCTGAGGGATGAGACCATCACGCCGCTCCTATCTGCCATCCCGGGCCGCTCTTGTGAAGCCAAATTGTTTTCACTTCTAGCCGACCAGAACAGCTCGATAACAGAGAAGGTTGCCAGATTTATCGAGAGAGCAATGAGATTGAGAGCTGCTATCTGAATGACAACAGTGTAGTCATCCGGATTTCCAGCATAGGATTTTATTATTATCATTATTATTATCATTTTACTATTTATGTTAAGTTCCAAGGAGATATTACCTTGAGTTTTAATAGGTTATAAGGTTTTATTGGTAACCATATTTGTTGTATTTTTGTTGGTGTTTGTCTTTTAGATGCTATGGCCAGTCGGCTACGCAAACAAAGTTTGAATTGAATTTGATTTAAAAAAAAAAAAACAGACCTTGAGATTCTTCCGGAAAAAGAGCAGTTCTTAGGAAAGAGACAAAAAAAGCCTTCACTGTTTACATACTTCAACAAGAAGGTGCTGTCTTTTTTTTAAAAAAAACAGACAAGTCAGAAAAAGAGGGGGAAATATTTTTTGGTAACTTCATTCTGGAAAGAGGGGATCGCCTCACCCCACTCAGCTGCTTCAATTCAGATGGGCAGCATATAAACAAATTACTACTACTACTACTACTACTACTACTACTAATTACAGGGGCCACCTTATATTGTGGCAGCAGTAAATAAAATTTGCAGTAAATAAAATTTGTTTCTGGCTGCTGAAAGTAGGTGGGTGATGAGTTCCTTGTGGTGTAAGTGGGCATTATTGTCTTGGAAGATGTTTAGTAAGGCCAATTCTGGGGTGATTTCTAATACTTGCTTGGTTATTTTACATATTTCTCATATGGTTGTCCAGAATACTTGGATTTTGGCAGGGGTGGAGCAAGGGGGCGGGGGCGGGCTGCCTCGGGTACTGCCCTGGGAGGGTGACACTCGGGGCGGCGCCCCGCCCCCGCGATCGGTGCCCCTGGCGCATGGCAACTTTTAAGGCTGCAGTGCGTGAACATCAGCACAGCATCTGTGCTGCTGTTTGCACGCTGCAGCCTTAAAACTTGCCGTGCCGCCGCACGGAAGGGGTGCTGGCCACTCGCGCCCGCCATCTTGGGTGGAATGCACATGCGCAGTTCACCCGGGATGCTGCATGCGTGCGGCGTGACATCATGGCATGCGCGTGCTTGGGGGTGACGCCCCGCCCCCCAGGGGGTGACCCCACTTTGCTGTCCCGGGCGGCAAAGCAGCTCACTACGCTCCTGGATTTTGGGGCACTCCCACCACATGTGGAGGTATGTGCCTGTGGAGGTGCACCCTCTCTAGCATTTTGGTGAGGTTCCTGGGCGTATTGGTGCTAATTTTCTTGGCTTTAGATACCACCTGTAGGTGATTTTCAGGGTGAGTTCTTTTCTTTTCGTTGATATGGATTTAAAGGCTGGTTTAGACCACATTCTGGTCCATTGAGTAGGTTAATCTCATAGCCTATGTCATCCTCCCATTGTTTTTTGATTGTGTCTAGGGATTTCGTGGGATTTTGTAGTAGTATTTTGTATATTGATCAAAGTGACTGTTGAACTGTAATACAATTAAGAAGAAGTATATTAATAGTGAAAGACAATTAAGAAGGTGTATATTAATTGTGAAATAATTATTAATCTCTAACTTAAAATGATTTTTTTTATTCATAACAAACTTAATAATGCAAACACATTGGCATTTGGCAGTAACAAAAGTTCCTTTAGAAAGGAGCAAACCAGTGGTATTTTAGGGAGCAGGCTAGTAGGTGAGGCCCATTACTTACATCATAGGGGCCTTTGTTGTGTTGTTGTTCAGTTGTTCAGTCATGTCTGACTCTTCGTGACCCCATGGACCAGAGCACGCCAGGCACGCCTATCTTTCACTGCCTCCCGCAGTTTGGCCAAACTCATGCCAGTCGCTTCGAGAACACTGTCCAACCATCTCGTCCTCTGTCGTCCCCTTCTCCTTGTGCCCTCCATCTTTCCCAACATCAGGGTCTTTTCCAGGAAGCTTTCGTCTCATGAAGGTGGCCAAAGTACTGGAGCCTCAACTTCAGGATCTGTCCTTCCAGTGAGCACTCAGGGCTGATTTCTTTAATGATGGATAAATTTGATCTTTTTGCAGTCCATGGGACTCTCAAAAGTCTCCTCCAGTACCATAATTCAAAATCATAGGAGCCTACACAACACAAAACACTGTTGCTGTATGCAGGTTTTATTTTATTTTATTTTGGAAATGTACATCCATTTTTTTTCTTTAAGTTGTTTTGGGGGCCCCAAGAGAGTGGGGCCCTAGGCTATAGCTTGTTTAGCTTATGTGTAAATCCTGCACTGGGCGTGGGGGGGGGGACACGCAATGTTAAAAAGGCCAGTTGTGCAAGGATGATGTTTTCCACCTTCCGACAGCTTTCCTCCTCCGCAGGGGAAGGGAGACAGGTGTGGGAACAGCCTGTGCCAGCTTCACGCTAGAACTTTCCTGAATTCGGAGCCAGAGTTGGCGTTCTGGAAACAAACAGAAAGGGGGGGGGAGAGAGAAATAGAAATGAAACTTCTCAGCTGGCTTGGTCTTCAGCATGCATCTCGAAAGTGGCAGTTTTATAAATTTTGTTTTATTACTAATTTATTCATTATGTTTATATCCCACAGCTTCCTCCAAAGGAAAGGTGGCAAACATGTCACTACTAAAGAAATAAAACAGAAACATTCAGAAAAAAGGGGGGGGGCAACAGTCTTCTAAAAACAGTTAAGGACTCCCCAAACTCCTTGGAGAAAATGATGAGATATAAATGCGAAGGAGAAGGAGAAGGAGAAGGAAAAGGAAAAGGAGAAGGAGAAGGAGAAGAAGAAGAAGAAGAAGAACAACAACAACAACAACAACAACAACAATAACAATTTTATTTTTATTTTATTTTTATTTTTTATTTTTTGTTTAAAATAAACTTTATTGGATTATAAAAATATTACACAATTTGTCATTTGTCATTCTACAAAAACAGAAAACATCATAGAAAGAAAAGAAAAGAGAGAGAAAAGAACACAATATAGATTAACGTGCATTGATTAAATATGTGCATGGAACAATTAAACATCATACATTCTTTCACATACACCCCATCACCTGTTGTTGACTTCCAGCCTTTTCTTTTATTGCGGTTTCTGTAACTTTATTTCTCTGTATACCTGAATTTGTTGATTCTCCTTATTTGATTTGTTTTTGGGCCCACTCATATATTGTAGAAGGTTGGCCCTTTCCACTGAATTCCCTATATAATCTTTAAATGCTTTCCAATCTTTCTCTATTTTCTGATCTGTTATTCCCCTGATTTCTCCTATCTTTCTTGCCATATTCTGGTATGATAATAATTTTAGTTGCCAATCTTCCACATTTGGTACTGTTATACTCTTCCAGTTGTTTTTTTGCGATCAGGAGCACACATTAGCACACACCTGTCTTTTTCCTTAATTACATTGCTTAGCATTCCTAACAGAAAAAAATCGGGATCTTTTCTAACGGAATATTTGACTATTTTTTTTTTTATTTCATTGTATATCCCCTCCCCCCCCCAATTTCTTTATTACATTGCAGTTCCACCAAATATGCATAAATGTGCCCAATTCTTTATTGCATCTCCAACATATGTTGAACAACAACAATTTTATTTGTTGGCTCTCAACCTATTAATTTCAGGGGTGCCAGGGACAGGACTTTCAGGCCTCAAGTGCCTGGGCACATTTCTCCATAAAGTTAATAGTCAGGTAGATTGATGTGCCTCACTAGGGAGGTTATTCCACAAATGGGGAGCCACCACTGAAAAGGCCCTGTCATGAATAAAATATTTGGGGCAGGCTAGGTAAGCCCCGCCCCACCTAATTGAGCACAAGATGCAGAACACACACATCATTTGAATGGCAGTGCTCATCCACTTTGGTGGCCCCTGGGCCCCTGAAATATTTTGTTTCATTGTTTCATTGATTAATTAAATTAATTAACACCCCACGTTTCCTCTGTGGCAGTCCGCAGTGTGCTGCACATAGATTTAGCTTTGCTGCTGTTGACAGACCCTCCCAGTGTCCCTATTTTCCAGGGACAGTCCCGGATTTACAGAAGACGTCCCAGGTTCTGCTATAATCCCAGAATGTCCCACATTTCCTTAGGATGCCCCTATTTTCATCAGAGAAATGTTGGGGTGTGTGGAGTCATGCAACCCCTGAGCCATCTGAAAGCAGCCTTGTACAGTTGCGAACGCGATCCGTGCGGGAGGCGTGTTCGCAACCCGCGCCGCTGCGTCTGCAATTTTCCCCGATGAAAATAGGGACGTCCCATTGCACAATGATAATTTCATTCTTTATACCCCAAACATCTTACTGGGTTGCCCCAGCCACTCTGGGCTGCTTCCAACATATATAAAAGCATAATAAAATATTAAACATTTTTTTGAAAACTCTTCTCTATACAGGATTGCCTTCAGATGGCTCGTGGGTCGGCTGACTCCATACCCTCCAACATTTCTCTGGTGAAAACACGGGTGACGCTGTGGGTTAAATCACAGAGCTTAGGGCTTGCCGATCAGAAGTTTGGCAGTTCAAATCCCCACGACGGGGTGAGCTCCCGTTGCTTGGTCCCTGCAGTTCAAAAGCATGTCAAAGTGCAGGTAGATAAATAGGTACCTCTCCGGCGGGAAGGTAAACGGCGTTTCCATGTGCTGCTCTGGTTTCACCAGAAGCGGCTTAGTCATGGTGGCCACATGACCCAGAAGCTGTACGCCGGCTCCCTCGGCCAGTAAAGCGAGATGAGCGCCACATCCCTAGAGTCGTCCTCGACCAAACCTAATGGTCAGGGGTCCCTTTACCTTTACCTTTAAGGAAAAGCGGGACATTCCGGGATCAGATCAGAAACCGGCACAGCTCCTCTAAATCAGGGACACCCCTGGAAAATAGGGGCACTTGGTGGGGGGTCTGCCAAGGGAACCGTGGTTTTGGGGGAGAGAGTTTGGATTGTGTAGGTGTCCTGAGGAAGAGTTCCGGGTACGAGCAGAAGGGAACTCTGAAAGGAAATGCTCTTTTTCGTCCAAAACCTCTCCTTTG
Organism: Lacerta bilineata; assembly: GCA_900245895.1. Classification (NCBI taxonomy): domain Eukaryota; kingdom Metazoa; phylum Chordata; class Lepidosauria; order Squamata; family Lacertidae; genus Lacerta; species Lacerta bilineata. Next base: position 67,042 of record OFHV01004094.1, on the reverse strand, counting down.
TTGGAAGGGAAATTTTCAAGCGCTCAGAACAAACAGCGCCCAAGTTCGATTTAGCCCTCAGCACAAGGCAGTCTCAAAGCAGGCCTCGCGTCCCACAGGGCTGCAGCGTTTCAGCATAGCTGTGAGAAAACCCCATTGGCAGGATGCAAGGCATGCTGGCCCTAAACCCAGCTTAGTTCCGTCTGCAAACCGTGCAAACAGCTGAGAGGAGTAAGCCAGCTCCCTCTCTTTTTTAATGACATGTCCACGGTGGCAAGGAAAACAGGAAGCGGGTGTTTATTAGCCGTTTCCAAATATACCAGCCAGAACTCAAAGAAACCTCCCCCGTGCAACTGGAGGGATCCAAAACAGAGGGGGAAATTCCTAAAATTATAAAAGGCCAATTAATCATCAGCTCACCTTTCACAGGCCAGCGGCTTGGAGGCTTCTTTTCATTCTCTGTTCTTCTGGTGGAAAAACTAAGGGTCAAAGCGAGACCAATTGGGGTTGGAGAGTCTTATGCTGGGACGAAGGGTATAATTTGCTGGATTGTTCCCTATCAGACCCACACGCCTCTCAGAATGGTTCCACCACACAGAAGGAGCTCAGCCCAGAAACAATTTATGTTTTCGTGTTTGCTGATTATCTGTAAATTGCCCCCGAAAGCTCAGCTATGTTATTTTAGCCTTGTTTCATGGGAATGTAAGTGTATCTTGGAGTCTGAATCGTTTTTTAGAAAAGGAAGGAAGGAAGGAGAATTTTTTCATGCTTTATTTGGAAGTGAAAGTGAGCAGCGTTTTGAAAACTTAAATGCATTTGAGACTAGATGTGTTAGACAACTCATTCATAAAAAGGTAGCCATTTCTGTTGTATCATTTTATACAATGTGATGTGTGATGCATGGCTTTCCACTGGAGAGGTGGGAAATAATGGGCAGGGGGCAAAACTTCCCCTCGCACCTAGAAAACTAGGGTGTCAGGGAGGATGTTGTGATAGAACCCTTCGCTTAGTTTTCACGGAGGGCAACGTTTTGCATGGGAAGCAATGCAAGCATGTTCACCACCAACACCAGTCCGTAGTTGGTGCAGCCCAGACACAGGGCTATCGCTCGCTACTACCCAGGATGGCTGTGCTCTGCCTCCACAGTGCCATTTGCTGGAAACCTCAGGAGGGGAGAAGGCTCTTGTGTTCGAATCCTGCTCGCAGGTTTCCCACAGGCATGTGGCTGGCCACTGTGAGAACAGCAGGCTGGACTTGGTGGTCCACTGGCCTGATCTTCTTATGTTCTTGTCACTTTTTAGGGCATTGAAGGGACAACTGAGTTCATGGCAGTTATGGGATCATTCTGCCATTGGGGCATTAATTTCTGTGGGGGCAGCAGGCCATGGGGTTGGGCAGCTGCCCCACTGTGTGAACTTGTGAGGTCCGTTGCTTGTTCATGCTATCAATCGGATACACTGGCCGTGAATACCAGACCCTCCAAATGTCCCTATTTTCCAGGGACATCCCTGATTTAGAGAAGCCATCTTGGTTTCTGATTTGACCCTGGAACGTTCCACTTTTCTCCTATTTTCATTGGAGAAATGTTGGAGGGTATGGAGTTATCCGACCCCCGAGCTGTCTGAAGGCAATCTGTATAGGGAAGCTTTTTTAAAAAAACGTTTAATGCTTTATTTTGTTTTTATATATGTTGGAAGTAAAATTATCATGATGGAATGGGGCGTCTCTATTTTCATCGGATTGAATTGTACATTTCTGGTAAGTTCCTGGTAAGTTCCCTTAAATCCCTCTTAAAAGAATAAAGACGCCACAATCTTATTCATAGTCAATAAAAGAAGTTTACTTAAATTGGTTCACAGTTGAATCCCTGAAGGCAGACTTAGTTACAAATATGTACATGTGGATCTACCCCATATGGGGGGGTTAATCCCAGTACTTCTGCTAGCTGGAAACTAACAGAGCAGACCTAGCTAGAAGCTGGTCAAAGTCGGAAGTGAAAGAGAGAGGTGTGCTGCGGGACTCGTCCTTTTGTTACCTGGACAGGTTAGGTCACCCACACCTTCTATCACATGCAAAAGGAAGGATGCCCTAGCCAGGAGGAACAGGAAGTTTCCACTGCCTGGACCAAACATTCCCTCGTATGTCTTCTCTAGCATTTCAAGGAATGCAGTACTTGACTGCTCCCAGTGGGTTACATCCCACACCCACTCAAAATTCTGCACCCAGGGCCACGCCCCCCTTGCCCCCCCCCCACACTACACCACTGATCCCTGTTTTCCTGGCTGTGCAGAAACTGCTGGTTTTTGAATGGCTCTGGAAAGAATCACAGCCATTGATCTTCCGACTTTAACCACTGCTATGTGGCCCTCAGAATATTCTCTTTTAGATAAATTAGATTGTTTTAAGATATGGCAAAAGGATTTGACGAAGTTTATCTGGCAGGGGAAGAAGCCCAGAATTAAATTTAAGGTATTAACGGACTCTAAGGAAAGAGGAGGCTTCGCCCTGCCAGATTTACGGATTTATTTTGAGGCAGCTGCCTTTTGCTGGTTGAAGGATTGGTTTAAATTAGACAATACAGATGTGTTAGACTTGGAAGGTTTTGATAATGTGTTTGGATGGCATGCATATCTTTGGTATGACAAGGTAAAGGCCCACAAAGCTTTTAAGAACCATATAGTTAGAAAAGCCCTTTTTCAGGTTTGGATGAGAAACTAAAGATTTATTGGAGAGAAAGACTCCTAGATGGATTTCACCTCTAGAGGCTAAGGCCTATAAAAGACCTAATATGTCTGCAAAATGGCCAAGATATGCAGATATACTGCAGCAAGAAGGTGAGACGTTTAAGCTGAAAAGTTACGATCAAATGAAAGAAGAAGTCACCGACTGGCTGCAGTATCATCAAATTTATGAAACTTTTAGATTAGACAAAAAGATTGGTTTTCAAATAGAAAAATCAAAGCTGGAAACAGAGTTAATTGAACCGAACTCCAAAAACCTTTCCAGGATGTATAATTTGTTGCTAGAGTGGCATACGAAAGATGAACTGGTTAAATCTGTAATGATAGATTGGGCAAAAGATGTGGGACATAATATTATGATGGATGACTGGGAGAGGTTGTGGAAGGAAGGTATCAAATTTACTGCTTGTAATGTATTAAGAGAAAATATTATGAAAATGATATATAGGTGGTATTTGACACCAGTGAAGATAGCTAAGATATATCCTGTCACAAGTAATGTGTGCTGGAAATGTAAATCTGCGGAAGGTACCTTTTATCATATGTGGTGGACATGCCCAAGGGTTAAGGCTTTCTGGGAGAAGATTTATAATGAACTCAAGAAGGTAATGAAAATTACTTTTAGTAAGAAACCAGAGGCCTGCCTTTTGAGCATGACCAATCATGAGATACCCAGTCAGGATAGAGTGTTTTTTATGTATGCCACAACAGCTGCTAGAATTTTACTTGCAAGAAACTGGAAAGGTGAAGAGATCCCGACAGTGGAAGAATGGCAGATGAAGCTAATGGACTTTATGGAACTCGCTGAACTGACCGCGAGACTCCGAGACCAGAGGGAGGAGAAGGTGCAACAGGATTGGAAGAAATTTAAGGACTATTTAAAAAATCGTGTAAAATTGGATATCTGAGCAGAATTAGCTTGGTGGATTGGCTTTAGCTAGCTGATGTTAGATAAAATTGTATACAAGAAGTATTGTTATGAATGATTTAAATGTTTAAGAATGTTTTAGGATATGTAGTTTAAGTGATGAATTATATTTGATTAATTAATGTCCCAAAGACTATTAAGAAGTGTGGTTAATGTTTAAGAAAAAAGATACAAAGTTACTAAAGTATATTGATTTTGAACGCAGTTGAGGGAGCGGGGGAAGTCACTTTTTAAAGAAGATAGAAACTAGAATTGAATAAGGATAGTTTATTGTTCCTGTTTATGTAGGTATGTATAAGTTTTCTTTTATTCTCTGTTGTTTTTGTTTGATGTGTTTATTATGTTTTTTATTGTGTATTTGTGTATGTATGGTGTTTTTGTTGTTTAATGCGAAAATAATAAAATATCTTTGGGAAAAAAAAAAGAATATTCTCTTTTGAGGGAATGTGGCCCTTTGGCTGAAATGGATTCCCCACTCTTGATCTACTTTCAACAGCGGGGGTGGATCTACACACAGGGGGGGAAACCCCACTATAAATAAACCAGAAATTAAATTGCTATAACAAAAGGGAAGGGAAAAAAAACACTATGGGGAATTGCATATAATTTTTTTTTTACTCTCCAGCGCCACCTGGTGTTGCATGTATATAACATTCAAAATGCTGTTTCTTTACTAATGCATCTGAGTCCCAGGTGTTTCCCAAGCTTGCAGCCTCAAATCCTTTTAAACTATAAATGCTTGTGGGTGGTGGATCTTCCTTTACATCCTAAGAATGTTCTCTACCGTTGACCTTTTCCTATGCTATATGGAACAGGAGGCCCCCCCCCAACTTTTTTCCTTTTAAGGGTAATCATATTTCTCTCTCTCTCTCTCTCTCTCTCTTTCTCTCTCTCTAAAGACAAAGTAAAGAAAGATCCACTGAAAGGCTTTGCTCCGATGCGTCTGGGCCATCTAAGTTCAAGGAAGGAAGACTTGTTGCTGTAGACAGGGAAGAATGTTGTGAACAAAACCCTTTTACAAAGGATTAAATTCCCCCTAAATGCATTTAATTCTCCATCGCTCCCAGCGAGCTCCTAATCTTCATATAGACCGGCCGAGGAATTCAAAGCCAGCGGGATTAAACAAAAAATGTGAACGAAAAGCTGGCTGCTGCTCCTTGGCGGATACATGGAAATAACTCCAGCTCCTTCCAAGTCTTGGATGAAATCTAGAAGGGACATTGTGGGGCTTAAGCTCTCCGCACAGCCAACATATATATATATATATATATATATATATATATATATATATATATATATTTATACACACACACACACACACACACACAGTGGAACCTTGGTTCTCAAACGCCTTGGTTCTCAAACACCGAAAACCCGGGAGTAAGTGTTCCGGTTTTCTAACGTTTTTCAGAAGCCGAACATTCGATGCGGCTGCCGGCTATTGTTTCCGGGGTGCCTGCACCAATCAGAAGCTGCGCCTTGGTTTTCGAACATTTCGGAAGTCAAATGGAAGCTTGGCACTTTTGTTTTTGCTACTTATTTTCCATTTTTGCTTTTTGAGGCTTTTTCGGTTCATTTGTTTTTGTCACTGTGTGGAACCCAGTTCAGCTACCGATTGATTGACTCTGTGACTGCGGAAATGGATAGAAGCCCCCCATCCAAACAATGACTATCATCAGTGCAGGGGAGAAATTTTTATTATTATTATCATCTACAATAGATCAATGGTCTCATTAAATAGTAAAAATCATGTTAAATTGCTGTTTTAGGGGTTGTTTTTAAAAGTCTGGAATGGATTCATCCATTTTGCATTACTTTCTGTGGGAAAGCGCGCCTTGGTTTTGGAACGCTTTGGTTTTGGAACGGACTTCCAGAATGGATTAAGTTTGAGAACCAAGGTTGTTGTTGTTGTTCAGTCGTTCAGTCATGTCCGACTCTTCGTGACCCCATGGACCAGAGCACACCAGGCACGCCTATCTTTCACTGCCTCCCGCAGTTTGGCCAAACTCATACCAGTCGCTTCGAGAACCCTGTCCAACCATCTCATCCTCTGTCGTCCCCTTCTCCTTGTGCCCTCCATCTTTCCCAACATCAGGGTCTTTTCCAGGGAGTCTTCTCTTCTCATGAGGTGGCCAAAGTACTGGAGCCTCAACTTCAGGATCTGTCCTTCCAGTGAGCACTCAGGGCTGATTTCTTTGAGAATGGATAGGTTTGATCTTTTTGCAGTCCATGGGACTCTCAAGAGTCTCCTCCAGCACCATAATTCAAAAGCATCAATTCTTCGGCGATCAGCCTTCTTTATGGTCCAGCTCTCACTTCCATACATCACTACTGGGAAAACCATAGCTTTAACTATACGGACCTTTGTCGGCAAGGTGATGTTTTAAGATGCTGTCTAGGTTTGTCATTGCTTTTCTCCCAAGAAGCAGGCGTCTTCTAATTTCGTGACTGCTGTCACCATCTGCAGTGATCATGGAACCCAAGAAAGTGAAATCTCTCACTGCCTCCATTTCTTCCCCTTCTATTTGCCAGGAGGTCACGAAATTAGAAGACGCCTGCTTCTTGGGAGGAAAGCAATGACAAACCTAGACAGCATCTTAAAAAGCAAAGAACCAAGGTAACACTCTTGAATATCTATTTATCTATCTATCATCTATCTCTATCTATCTGTCTGTCTGTCTGTCTGTCTGTCTGTCTATCTATCTATCTATCTATCTATCTATCTATCTATCTATCTATCTATCTATCTACAGTGGTGCCTCGCAAGACGAAAATAAATCGTTCTGTGAGTGCTGTCGTATAGCAAATTTTTCGTCTTGTGAAGCACCAACGGGAGAATAGCGGTTTGACGGGGGAAAAAATTCGTCTTGCGAGACAGCCTTTCGCTAGCAAATGCCTTTCGTCTAGCGAGTTTTTCGTCTAGCGAGGCATTCGTCTAGCGGGGTACCACTGTATCTATTTGTCTATCATCTATCATCTCTATCTATCATCTATCTATCTATCTATCTATCATCTATCATCTATCTATCTATTTCTATCATCTATCTCACTAATTATTGCTTAGCCCATATCCTGCATCTTCATTCGTACATTTAAAAGTCCTCCTTTTTTCAGAAAGATAGTTTATTTGCGTGGGGAACTTGGGGGGAACAAGAGCCATTTAGCCAAAGAGACAAATTATACGGTATTGCGTAAGGACGCAGCGCAAAGTTGACTGAGTGATCCTCACAGCCACGCTCTTTTGTAGTTCTGTGGCGTGAACTGTGCGGTGAACTTCTCCAGATCTTATGTGGATGAGATGTCACAGCGGAGAGGGTGATGTTTATCTCTCTAAACCTTGCCTTTGTTTCTCTCAGGCACCCCCTCCTGGTTTTGTGGAGAGTGGCTTGGCCCTTTGATCTTGCCAGAAGCCCAGGGGGCGGCACAAAGTGTTGGCTTCAGAGTCTCCCTCTTCTGTGACCCCCCCTCCCCCTGCGTTGCCCCCCAACCACACAGGGAGGGGCAGAAGGCTTTGCACCAGAAAAGTGAGTCCCTCTTTTTGTGTCTGTGTGCGTTTTAAGCCTCAGAGCAAATGGGGGCATACCCTCCAACATTCCTCGGAAGAAAACAGGAACATTTCTCACTCCCCTCGCTGCAACTGACCCTCCTCGACCCATCCATTTTTGTCCACCCCCTCCCCACGGCAGAGCATTTCCTATCAGAAGAAGGGAGAGTGCTGCCATCACGACGCCAATGGGACGCAGTACAAACGCCCTCCACCGTTCTGACAATGCCCCTTAATACCGATTTTATTGTACAGACAGACGTAACTCAGAAGTCGAACGGAATCCGTTCTGGAAGTCCGTTCGACTTCCAAAATGTTCGGAAGCCAAAGCGCAGCTTCCGATTGGCTGCGGGAAGCTTCCTGAGGCCCATCGGAAGCCCTGCCGGACGTTCGGCTTCCAAAAGTAGTTCGCAAACCGGAACGGTCACTTCCGGGTTTGCGGAATTTCGGGAGCCGAAACGTTCGAGCACTAAGCTGTTCGGAAACCAAGGCGCGGCTGTATTTTATTCTTCGGTAGATTTACAAAAAGAAAAAAAGAAAAAAGGAATGCACACACTAATAAATTGATTTTAAGAAAGGGGGCAAGATTAGATGCGGACGCACAAAGCATTTTGTTTTGTTTTTAAATCAAGATTCTTTCTGCTCTGCTTCGCTCCCTCTTTCACACTGCCCAGGACAGCCCTGCCTTCTGCCTGCCCCTCAGAGCTGGTGTATCCCACCAGGCTGGGCCTTGATGGCTTCAGCCTCTCCTCCTCCCTGCCTGCTCTCCAGCTGCCACTATGAACTGCCCAACGGAGGAGGCTGGCAGCAGCGGCCATGGAGAGGCCACAGGATCAGGGCCGGATTTAGGTTTGATGAGCCCTAAACTACTGAGGGATGCAGGTGGCGCTGTGGGTTAAACCACAGAGCCTAGGGCTTGCTGATCAGAAGGTCGGCGGTTCGAATCCCTGCGACGGGGTGAGCTCCTGTTGCTCAGTCCCAGCTCCTGCCAACCTAGCAGTTCAAAAGCACATCAAAGTGCAAGTAGATAAATAGGTACTGCTCCGGTGGGAAGGTAAACGGCGTTTCCGTGCGCTGCTCTGGTTCGCCAGAAGCGGCTTAGTCATGCTGGCCACATGACCCGGAAGCTGTCTGCGGACAAACGCTGGCTCCCTTGGCCTATAGAGCGAGATGAGCGCTGCAACCCCAGAGTCGTCCGTGACTGGACCTAATGGTCAGGGGTCCCTTTACCCTTTACCCTTTAAGTTCCTGAAGGTAATGGGGCCCTTTATATGTCCAGCTGTCCTTTGTCAACAACAAATTGTCACTGTTTATTTTGTGTTGAATATATGCTATATGGTCATTGATGGACCTAATAGGTGTCTAAAGCCATTTTGCAGATAACAAAATTGTGTATTTTATCAAAGTAATTGTTGAACCGAAATGCAATTAAGAAGTACGTTAATAATGAAATACAATTAAGAAAAAGTATATTGACAGTGAAATAATTATTAAGCTCTAACTTAAAATGATTGGGGGCCCATGACTTACATCATAGGAGCCTACACAACACAAAACACTGTTGCTGTATGTAGGTTTTATTTTCTTTGTTTTTTATCTTATATTTTGGAAATGTACAATCCAGTTTTTTTTTCCTTTAAATTTTTTTTTTGGGGGGGGGCAAGAGAGTGGGGCCCTAGGCTATAGATTGTTTAGCTTATACGTAAATCCGACACTTCACATCCGCCACGGCTCAGGAACAGCCCCGGCTCATCCTTCTCTCTGAGTTCAGCAGCTGCAGCCCTGGCAGAGGAAAGAGGGACATTCCGGGATCAGATCAGAAGCCGGGGTGGCCTTTCATAATTCCTGGAAATTTGGGGCACTTGGAGGGCATAGAGCTCATTGTCCAACAAAACATTCTATGACCTTTAAAATGTGTTTGTGGGAGGGTGGTTATTGTTTCGTTTCATTCTTGTTTTTATTGTGTATTTTGCGTGAGGTTTTTGTTTGTCTTTTTATGCTGTGAACAGTCCTGAGATCTTCGGTTGATATACAAATTTAATAAATAATAATCATAGCTGATCAAACCATCTGCCACTGCTCAGAGAGCCATGAATAAGGGAGCCTCAGAACAGTGAAGAGCAGGGGCTGTGGGCCCTAGGAACTGCCTGAGGTTGCCAGGTCCCGATGCCAATCCTGACCCGAGGTGTACCACTGCTAACCATACGCGATACGGTTTTATCATTCCAGAGAGGACTTCCCCCACACAGGAGAGCCAGCCTTCTTCTTCTTTGTGTCGCCTTCTTCAGAACAGCAGGCAGAAATGCAACAGGCGCTACCAGTGGGTTGGAAAAGTCCAATAGCCTCTCATCCCCCAGCTGTGATAGAACCAGGGGTGTCACCAGTGTGAAAGGGTTGGCACAGGGGCGTCTTGCCCATAGAGGCAAGTGGAGCGGGGCGCCGGGGCGCCAAGTTCTGGAGGGCGCCATGGAAGAAGCGGAGGCTGGACACGGCTCCTCCTGCCATCAGCTTGCTGCCCTCGACTGCCTCTGCCATGCTGCACCGAAGCAGCGCCGTGCCCGGAGCCTCCGCCTGCCGTGGCCACCGCGGCATGGGCACGAGGGAAGAGGCGGAGGCTGGGTGTGGCGCCTCCCGGCATCAGCTCGCTGCCCTTCCCTGCCTTGCTGAAGCAGCATCGCACCCGGAGCCTCTGCCTCTTCCCCACCGGAGGAGCCGCCCTCCAGCCGCTGCCCGCCTCCTCCACCCCCGCAAAGCTGCCCGCAGCGCCGTATAAAGGTCGGCAACTCTGGGAAACGGGGAGGGGGAGGGCACAGACACCGGAGGGATCTTTGCACCACGGCGCCGGATATACTTAAGACGGCCCTGGGTTGGCTTGCCTAAGAAATTGCTCAGCCAACCTGTCCCACCCCCACAAAAAAAAGCAAAAGGAGGGAGAGGAAGGAAGCATGCCTTGCAAAAGCTGGGCCCTTTACAAATGGGTGGGATAAGCTGCACAGAACTCTGCCTAAATCCCATTAACAACGCTGGGTTGTCACACGGCCAACTTGGTGGAATATGGGCCACGCCAAAGCAAATGTGTCAGGGCATACAGAGATGTCCGCTCACCATCCTGGAATGGTTTTTGTCATTTGCGGGGAGAAAATGCATCATGCGTGACTTGATTCTGTGCGGTGAATGCGTCAAAACATAAGGCGCTTAAGGTTTAAGCCCCGGGCTGGATTAACCCTCAGCCCAAACGCCAGGAAAGAGGGAGACAGAGGATTTGGCCGTGGAAGCCAATAAACACCATCCTTTGCCATTCTCCCAATGCCTCTTACGGAATCGTAGAGCTGTGGAGCTGGAAGGCACCTCAAGGATCATCTAGTCCAACCCCCGCCCCACCAATGCAGGAATCACAGGAGCCTTGGTTCTTCCGTAGTTCTCATGTGACAGTCCCATCGTTAAAAATACCTTGCACAAGGGTCACACAACAGGAGTGTGCAAGAATAAAACACCCTTCATTTTGCCATTAAAATATCATTTGTTTGGTTGCTCATTCGCTGGAAGTGCATTGGTCTTGTTGCCGGTTTGGAGCTCGCTTATTCCTATGTGATTCACGTTGGTTTTCATTCACAGTTAATTTCAATGGGAGACTCAGCTGGCTCTCTGCTGCCTGCAACTTCTCTGTTTTCCATCCAGCTTGCAGAAAGCTTTCATGCTGTTAGGGCTGAAGAAATCAAAAAGTCTGAGCCAAAATACTGAGAAAGACCTTGTTGTCTGAGCAAGTGGGGTTAAACACAGGAAGTCCTCTCGTACTATTTCCTGCTATTTCAATTTCCGTTTCTCTCGGTTTCTCATTTTTCAACTATTCAGTTCTCCACATCGTAGACGTTTCTCAAAAGTCTTTGTGAAAATTCACCAGCATTTTGGCGCAAATTTCTTCCAATCGACCCATTCATTTGCATAATGTACACATATCGGCAAAAATATATATCCCCTAATTCAATACATCCTTGTATGTTATTTTTGCTTACAGATATGCATTTGTACGCACACTTAGCACTAGTATGTGCACCTTTTTTACACGTTACCTGGCTGGAGAACAGCATTGCAAATTCGGGGAAGTGTGAATTTTGAAAAAAGGGCTGCATTTCAGTTTGCGTATTATTTTGCGAGGTGCCGGTGCCTCTGTCAGGGAGTGACTTCAACTGAATGCAGCAGGACTTGCTTATGAGTAGGCATATATAAAACTGCACAGCAAGACCAGAAACTATAATTACTGTTTATTTTTTGTTATTGAAAGGAATGGTTTTAAAAGGCTCCTGTACTCCTTTTTCTCATGGGCTGAAACTCTCCTTTTTCATCATCCAAATTTTCGTGCACCCCATCCAAAGACTTGGGAAAGGTAATAATAACATTAATACCATGGGGGGAAATATGCATTAAAATACTGAAACACAATGCTGTATTTCAGCTTGTTGTTGTTCAGTCGTTCAGTCTTGTCCGACTCTTCGTGACCCCAAGGACCAGAGCACGCCAGGCACGCCTATCCTTCACTGCCTCTCACAGTTTGGCCAAACTCATGTTAGTCGCTTCGAGAACACTGTCCAACCATCTCATCCTCTGTCGTCCCCTTCTCCTTGTGCCCTCCATCTTTCCCAACATCAGGGTCTTTTCCAGGGAGTCTTCTATTCTCATGAGGTGGCCAAAGTACTGGAGCCTCAGCTTCAGGATCTGTCCTTCTAGTGAGCACTCAGGGCTGATTTCTTTAAGAATGGATAGGTTTGATCTTCTTGCAGTCCATGGGACTCTCAAGAGTCTCCTCCAGCACCATAATTCAAAAGCATCAGTTCTTCGGCGATCAGCCTTCTTTATGGTCCAGCTCTCACTTCCATACATTACTACTGGGAAAACCATAGCTTGAACTATACGGACCTTTCAGCTACTCTATCAGAATAAATGGGAGCGCATAAAATTACCCTACGAGCGCAATTTTCATGCATGTGCAAATCGGAAGCCCAGTCCCATTAATTTATATCCCACCTTTGCTAAGATTTCCAATACTGCTGCATTTGATTCACAACTTTTCACATTTGCAGAAATGATTAAATGGCCGCTTGGATATTTCCTTTCCTTTAGAAAAAAAAGAGGTGACAGGTGAATAAATTACACATGAGTCCTTTTTGGCTCCCGAATTCTCGAGAAAGAATTAACGACCAATTGAGACATGATGACCAGCTTAACCTACGGCTGTTTATCCGATAAATCCGAAGATTGCCAACCTCAGAAGGATCTACATTCTGATTCTGGCAAGCTTACGTATGCTCTTCGGTGCTAAGCACTAATCAGGATGGAAGGGAGCGCGTGTTGACTTTGGCTCCTCGGCAATTACGCACCTCCTGACGTCTCCTTTGCGTGTTTTCTCCAATTCCTCCACAACACCCAGACTTGCAAGGCAGTTAAGTTGGGGACCTCACACAACAAATCCTTTCACACCAATATCAATAGCAGCGGCTGAGCTCAGCCCAGTCTCCCCGTGAGATACAGTGGCTCAGCATTCCGTGATGTCATGGAAGGTCTCCTTCCTTTCCAGAAACACCTTCCTCCAGGGATGCCCACCCAATGACAACTTTATACGGGGTGAGGGAAATGGAGGCTACGAGTTGGGTGTGCACATGAGTGAAGCAGCTAGGAAACAATCAATGAGATGTTTCAGGACGGGATTTTGGTTTGATGAGGCCCTAAGCTACTGAAGGTAATGGGGCCCTTTTTTATGTCCGGCTGTCCTTTGTCAACAACAAATTGTTTTTTGTGTTGAATATATGCTATATGGTAATATATGGCCCTAATAGGTAACTAAAGCCATTTGCACATGTCCATGCAGAATGTAGGCACCCTATATATGTTGTTGTTCAGTCGTTCAGTCGTGTCCGACTCTTCGTGACCCCATGGACCGGAGCACGCCTGGATGGGAGGCATACAGAAAACAGTGGAGAAAAAAAGGCTTATATTTAAAAGGCATATTGAAAAATCATATCAAATTATATCACTAAATTGTGCTGCATTTGTTGAGTTTACTGAACATTGCTTAGAGATGACAAAAATTAAGTGTTATATAAAATGTCTCAATCAATCAATCAATCAATTATGGTCTGGGACCAGGGTGCTTAAAGGTCTGCCTTGTCTCCTACACACGAGATCTAAACGTGAGATTTGGATCTGACAGGTTTTCACCTTCACCAAGTGAAACGTTCAAAAGGGCTGCCAGGATCAGACCACTTGCAGGATTTTCCATTTTCATTCTGTTTCATTTTTTTTCTTGCTTACCTGACACGGTGAAGGTTTTGGGAGATCGGGATTTCTGCTTGGGCTGGTGGCATTCCCGCCTCTCCTCTGCTCCATGGAGTGGGCTTTCCGTCAGCCTTGGATGCAACGTGGGTGGCGATATATCTTGGGCTTCCTCCACTTGGTGGAAATTATGCGAAGTTCTCTTGCCACAAAAACCACGCTGGGTTCCGGACTCGGCCAAAACATTCAAAAGAAAGCTTTGCCAGGCCTCGGAGCTGGTTCAGCCAAGACCTGCAGGTGTAACCAGGAGAAAGGGCCAGCTTTGACTCTCCTTCCGCAAGACCTTTGTTTCTTGATGATATTTCTGGAGGGGACATATCTGCGGGCCAAATGAGGGTCTCGCGTTTCCTTTGGGGGACTGAGACAAGCCAGCCTGCTGCACCGCCATAGCTATGAGAAGACTGTCCTCAAGGGAACCGTTTTGGTGTAGTGGTAGTGGCACGCTGTTAAGTATAACTGGTTAAATTCACACTGAAATGGTAATGGCTATGTATATTGGTGAAAGGGTTTAGCTGTAAGATTCCATTAAAGATAAATTAAGAGCAAAAAGGGCTCTTTTGAGCTTTAACTGGGTTGATAATGTACTATGGTTTTCTGCTAGCTAACTCATGAGTGTTTAACCTTAGATTACATAAAAGGTATTGAATTGCAAATTCAATCTTGGAAGGGTGGTGGCTGGAGGTATTTGATCTCAGACCCTGTGGAAGTTGTTGTCGTTCAGTCGTTCAGTCATGTCCGACTCTTCGTGACCCCATGGACCAGAGCACGCCAGGCATTCCTGTCTTCCACTGCCTCCCGCAGTTTGGTCAAACTCGTGCTAGTCACTTCAGAACACTGTCCAACCATCTCATCCTCTGTCGTCCCCTTCTCCTTGTGCCCTCCGTCTTTCCCAACATCAGGGTCTTTTCCAGGGAGTCTTCTCTTCTCATGAGGTGGCCAAAGTACTGGAGCCTCAACTTCAGGATCTGTCCTTCCAGTGAGCACTCAGGGCTGATTTCTTTAAGGATGGATAAGTTTGATCTTTTTGCAGTCCATGGGACTCTCAAGAGTCTCCTCCAGCACCATAATTCAAAAGCATCAATTCTTCGGCGATCAGTCTTCTTTATGGTCCAGCTCTCACTTCCATACATTACTACTGGGAAAACCATAGCTTTAACTATACGGACCTTTGTCGGCAAGGTGATGTCTCTGCTTTTTAAGATGCTGTCTAGGTTTGTCATTGCTTTCCTCCCAAGAAGCAGGCGTCTTTTAATTTCGTGACTGCTGTCACCATCTGCAGTGATCATGGAGCCCAAGAAAGTAAAATCTCTCACTGCCTCCATTTCTTCCCCTTCTATTTGCCAGGAGGTGATGGGACCAGTGGCCATGATCTTAGTTTTTTTGATGTTGAGCTTCAGACCATATTTTGCGCTCTCCTCTTTCACCCTCATTAAAAGGTTCTTTAATTCCTCCTCACTTTCTGCCATCAAGGTTGTGTCATCAGCATATCTGAGGTTGTTGATATTTCTTCCGGCAATCTTAATTCCGGCTTGGGATTCATCCAGTCCAGCCTTTCGCATGATGAATTCTGCATATAAGTTAAATAAGCAGGGAGACAATATACAGCCTTGTCGTACTCCTTTCCCAATTTTGAACCAATCAGTTGTTCCATATCCAGTTCTAACTGTAGCTTCTTGTCCCACATAGAGATTTCTCAGGAGACAAATGAGTTGATCCGGCACTCCCATTTCTTTAAGAACTTGCCATAGTTTGCTGTGGTCGATACAGTCAAATGCTTTTGTGGAAGTAAGGATGTGTAAATGAAGTTCTCTGTGTAAACAGCCTCAGGCAGCATGCAAGGTGGAATGCAGGCTGTGGGGAAGGACAGACGTCTGCTTCTAGGTCTGTCGGAATTATTTCATATTTTGCAAGATGCTGAGCCTATGCCTTGTATTAAGTATTGGGTGGACATAGCAGACGACACCATGAATCTCCAAGCAGCTCTCTTTATTCTCAGGCTGGGACAGAACTGGACTGAAGGGCTCAGCCAGCCTACTTATATAGTACTCAGTAACATGCAACAGCAACAACTCTCTCTCTAGCTACCCAATCCGTGAACGGCACTCTCAATCCTTCATTTGCATGTTGTGGACCTGAGTGAGAACTGCAGCCACGGTGGGCAGAGTGAAACTATATACACAAACCCCTAGTGGCCTAGGGTGAGAACTTCAATACATAACACCTTGGATGTATCATTCAATGTTTTTGTTTTATTTTGAAGCGAGTTCTGCAAGTAAAGTTCTAATTACACTTACGGACCTTGACAAAGTTTTATTTTCAAAAAAAGAGCCTGTTTTTATGAATCCAGTCCTTTCAAACTGTGCAATATGAATATCTGCCATAGGGAAAGGGAAAGGATCCCTGGATGGTTAAGTCCAGTCAAATTCGACTATGGGGTGCGGTGCTCATCTCCGCTTTCAGGCCGAGGGAGCCGGCATTTGTCCACAGACAGCTTTCCAGGTCATGTGGCCAGCAGGACTAAACCGCTTCTGGCGCAACAGGACACTGTGACAGAAGCCAGAGCACATGGAAATGCTGTTTACCGACTTCCGGCGGCTGACGCCATTACGGGTGGTCGTGGGTTGCTTCGGCTGCGAAGCACCCAGTCCATCCCGGGGGTTAGGAGCCCTGCAGCCGCATAGCGGGGCTCCGGTTGGGGTGCGGGAAGAGCGTCCCGCACCCTGGGCTCCCCGGCTGTGCCCGTTGTGGCTCCGAACCCTTCCCTCGCCCCCCCTGTAAAGGGGGAGTGGGGGTGAAGGGACGACGGAGCCGGGCTATAGGGGACATGCCCCAACCGGGATGTAAATGCGGCGACAAAGCCTGTGATGAGCGTCGAAGTTCTACCTGTCTTTAACGAGCTGATAAGAACCCAGAGGCTGTGAGTAATTGATTGACTCTTTGTATTCTGGAACGATCTGGGGGAAAGAAGAAAGGCAGCCCGCCTCCCTCCCTTCGGGAGATGAAAGGAATTAACTCTTTAAGTGACTGCTGCTACAACAATCGATAGAAAGTATCTGGAATTTGAAAACTGAGACTCTTGAGATTTCCCTTCGGGGGTTAACTGGGGAAAAAATATCTCCATTTGAAGTTTTGGTCTTTATACTCCGGCTTTGGAGAAATGGCGACGGCTTGGACTGTCGTGGGAAAAAACTGAAACAAAGGAAGGAAGAGACAGGAACTGAAACTTGATACTCACCCTCCCTCCTAAAATGCTGGACTTTGTGCTCGCACTGGTACTGAACTCTGGTCTAAAAGATGAGGAAATGCTCACTGTCTTGAAGCTGGAACTGCTTAATCGAAAACTACATGTTTTGAGTGGAATTATAAATGGAAAGGACTTACTCTCCACAGAGGATGCTTTTCAAAAGTTTTACACAATGGAATCAAGCCTTGGCAAAGAGCTGGGAGGGGTGCTTGAAGGATGGTTTGAAATGGCTGGGCAACTCCGAAAGGAAAAGGAACCGATTTCTGGGGGTGGCAGCCCTGGAACGGGAAAATTTACAATATCCAGACTCCGAGGTGGCAGCTCGGGGGCAAGGGACATGGAATTAAGATTTCTACAAGAAGAAGAAGAAAAAGAAACGGAGGAACCCAGAATGGAGGTGATGAACACCCTGAGGCTCGATGCGGGGTTTGTTGTGGATGTTGCCTGGATCTGTGGACACTCAGAGGAAGATAATTGGAGGTTTGGTTCTGGTGAAAGACAGGAAAAGACAATGGACAGAGGGGGAGTGGGTTGAAGTATTAAATGTATAATCCAAATGGTCTGCCATGGTTTCCGAAATCGGAGCGTGAAGTCTGTTAATTACAAGTTTATTCTTAATAAGTAAGGAGATATTGAATTTTAAGTCAAAGGCAGCATGATACAGGATAGAAGAAATAAGTTTAGCTATATAAGAATATTTGGTTATGATTTAGGTTATAATACAAGGATTAAGACAATTGTGTTTTTTCTTTTTAAGTAAAGTTAAATTTTTTTATAGAGAAAAGTTGTTAAGGAAATAGTATATTGATTTAAAACCGAAGGTGAATAGGCGGGGGAAGTCAAACGTCAAGATTCAGAACTAGAAAATTTTTTTTTTTGTAAGGTATATAAATAAGAAGAAGAATCCTGACTTTATGTGTATTTGTATTTGTTTTTGTATTTGTAGGTGTGGGGTTGGGTTTGTGTTATATTATGAAAATGCTAATAAATTCTGTTTAAAAAAAAAAAAGAAATGCTGTTTACCTTCCAGCCACAGCAGTGCACTGGTATGCATTCAAACTGCTAGGTTGACAGGAGCTGGGACAGAGCAATGGGAGCTCACCCCGTCATGCGGACTTGAACCACCAAGCTTCCCATCGGCAAGCCCAAAAGACTCAGTGGTTTAGATCATAGCACCACCTGCGTTCCTATCTGGAATAGCAACACCCCCCCCCCATCCTGACGCTACCCTCTTGCTGCCATCACTGGAGGAGGGAGGGGCATAAAGAAGATAAAATATTCCTCCCTTTTCTTCACACCCACATCCACACCTGCACCCCTTTTGGTGGGGAGGAGGTAGACAAGGGGAAGGAAGACATTCTCCCCTTCAGTCCTCTCCCCACCACTGGTGATGATATCGGACACAACAAGGGGGCATGCCGGAAGGCTGTCTGAGTCACCTGCTTGCTCGCTTGCTCTACTGGCTTGCTCATGCACAGCTTCTCACAGGGCCGGCCCTCACATGAGGTGAGGTGAGGCAGTGGCCTCAGGGCGGCAGACTCTACGCAGCCAGAAATGGTAGCAGATCTGCATCCTGTGCTTGTTGGTAAAGGTAAAGGACCCCTGGATGATTAAGTCCAGTCAAAGGCGACTATGGGGTTGTGGCAATAATCTCACTTTCAGGGCAAGGGACCCGGCATTTGTCCACAGACGGTTTTCTGGGTCGTGTGGCCAGCAGGACTAAACCGCTCCTAGTGCACAGAGGACCGTGACGAGTGCCAGAGCACATGGAAATGCCGTTAACCTTCCCGCCGCAGTGGGACCTATTTATCTACTTGCACTGGTAGGTTGGCAGGAGCTGGGACAGAGCAACAGGAGCTCACCCCGTCACAGGGACTTGAACTGCTGACCTTCTGATCGGCAAGTCCAAGAATCTCAGTGGTTTAGACCACAGCGCCACCTGTGTCCCGTGCTTGTTTGACACCTCTGCCCAACCACCATGCACCCTCCTCCTTGCTTTCTAGCTTCCCTGCTTTCCCTCTCCTCCATTTGCCTTCTCCATGTTGTCCCCCTGGCTTCACCACAACATTGGCGTCTTCTTCCCCGTACCTGCATCAGGACACGAACCCACAGAGTCCTGCTCAAGTGCCACGCTGCAGGTGCAAGAGAGCCACGTCAGTCTCCAGCCAGCAAGCCACGTTGAGAAGGTAAGAGAGCAGTCGTTCGGCAGAATGGAAAGAGGAGGCCTGTTTTTCAGGGGAGAGGAAGAAAATGAGAAACCAAAAGCTGACAAACTCACCCATTCATGTCCATACGGGGGGGGGGGGGTGAGGTGTGTGTGTGTGGGGGGAAGTTTGGCCTTCTCGTGGAAATGTTATTATGCCCAGGTGAGTGAGCTTTGCATGATTCCAGGAGCTATTTGCAGATTTGCTAAAGAAATTTCCCTCCCACTGCCACTGCCACCCGCAGTGTAGCATAGCATAGCATTCCACCTACAGGTGCAGAACTTTGACACACAGACTGCCTCTGACACCTGCTCTGAATGCAAGATAACTACATGGTTTTGGCTCCTGAATGCTGCAAACCTGGAAGTGAGTGTTCTGATTTGAGAATGTTCTTTGGAACCCGAATGTCCGACGTGACTCCCGCGGCTTCCAATTGGCTGCAGGAGTTTCCTGCAGCCAATCAGAAGCCGGGCTTTGGTTTCTGAATGTTTTGGAAGTCAAATGGACTTCCGGAACAGATTCCGTTCGATTTCCGAGGCACCACTGTATATAACATTTCCCTAATTTTCACTTCCGGTGTGAGCGCCATCTCCAGCGGTTGGGAGCTGTCTCGGCTCCGAGACAGCTCCGGTTTCCTCGGGGGTAGGAGCCCCGCAACCGCGCTGCGGGCTCCGGTAAACCACGGGAAGAGAGTCCCATGGTCCAGGGTTTCTAGCGGGCTCCGTGGTGCCGACCCGTTCTCAGGCTTCCTTTGTAAAAGGGAGGCATGAGTGAACGGGCTCCGGCATGGGGCTGTAGAAGCCGTCTCCAACCAGGGAAACGAAGCGGCGGCCAGCTGCTGGATTTTGAGCGCTCCACTTTTCCTCAATCTGGATTTTTTTTTAAAGGAATCTGTAGGTACAGACCTTAATTTGGACTTAAAATTCTGTAATCAGGCTTACGGAGAGAGATTTAAAAAGAGGAAGTCCGTCTCTCCCTGTTGCTATTTAAGACTGATTTGAAGTTTCATGTTGATTCTGATTCTGGATATTTAAGAAACCCCTGTTTGGGGCAAGACTGAGAATTTTGAGTTATTTCTTCCTATGGATTGTGAATTTTAGAGAGAGAAAGTTAACCCTCTGATTAAGGGGGAAATGGCAGCTGGGACCTGGGTAGTGAAGATGGAAAAGTACTGAAACTTTGTTATTTCCTGCCTACTCCTGCCTGTTTGGTTCCCGTGGTCTATCCAGACTCAACAATGATTCCGGTGCAGAGGAAAATACTGTTGGAATTACAACTGTTGCAACAGAATGTCATTGACAAATTTAATCAGATCCAAAGTACTTGGAAGAACTGTACTGATGATCTGCTCCAAGAAACAGCTGGAGAGAAATATATTCCAGAGACTTTAGCTGAAGAAGAAGAGAAACAAGTACAACAAGAAGAGAAGTTTCCAGGACGTGAGAGGTCGGAAGCTGGCAACTGAGACAGTACAGTGGTGCCCCGCTAGATGAAAATAATTCGTTCTGCGAGTATTTTCGTCTAGCGGGTTTTTCGTCTAGCGAAGCGGCAATGCAAACCGCGGTTTTCGCTAGACGGGGGAAAGGGGGAAATTCGTCTTGCGAGGCAGCCCCATAGACAAATTCGTCTTGCGGGGCAGCCTTCCGCTAGACGAATGCCTTCGTCTAGCGAGTTTTTCGTCTAGCGAGGCATTCGTCTAGCGGGACACCACTGTATAACGGGTTTCTGGGGTGGCAGCTCAGAAACTTTGGAACAACAATTCTGGGAAATACAATTTGAATTGGAGAGTGGAGGAAAGATATTTGGTGACAATGTTTTGGTTTGTATGTATCAAGGAAAATGTGACATTCTGGAAGAAGAAGGAAACTGTATCATTTTGGGAGAAGAAGAACCTGGGAAAAGAAGAACCTGGGGGAAAATGTTGGGGGGAAGCCTGGTGGGAGGTAGTAATGGGAGGGGGGAAGATGGTGAGGAGGGGGGTGGGGTAAAGGGATTTAAGAGATTTATTAGGAATGCTGACCAAGGTACTCCGACATCAGAGGGGGGAAAGGATTTTGAGAATGGAACAAATATTTAGGTTTTTGTTAAAATGTGTGGATTTATATACTTTTGAAGCTGGAATCAGAAGTAATAAGAGCAACAGTTTTACTGAGTTAAGAGAAGAAAGGATATAAGAAGCTAAGATTTGGAATATGATGTTTTATTTGATAAAAATAAGTTGTATGATTTAAGATATGTTGATTATAAAAGATTAAGATTAGTTGTAAGAAATTAGATTTTACAATGTTACAAAGTTACTGAAGAAGATTAGAAATGAACGCATAAGTGAGGATGTGAGGAAGTCCCAAGCTTAGGATTTTAAAGAAGTAAAGGATTTTTAAGTAATTGTGTTGTTTTGTGTGTAATGGGTGTATTGTGGTGTTTTGTGTGTGGTGAAGGGTATTTGTAATTGATTCAATTTGGAAAATCCAATAAATTTTTATTTAAAAACAAAACAAAACATTTCCCAAATTTTCAACCCCCAAACTAAAAAAGCTATAAGGCATAGGAAATATGTATTCACACCAGGGACATCTGCGTGTGAGATTATCCAGCTATTTTAATTAAATCTGAGACGTAGTAGTTAATTAAAAAATGAAATAAAATGTGGTGATCTGTCATGAACAACCCCAATTGAAGAAGATAATTGGGGTTACCCAGAACTCAT
Source organism: Lacerta bilineata (assembly GCA_900245895.1). Lineage (NCBI taxonomy): Eukaryota > Metazoa > Chordata > Lepidosauria > Squamata > Lacertidae > Lacerta > Lacerta bilineata. The sequence continues at coordinate 45,368 of OFHV01004094.1, read as the reverse complement.
TGCTGGTTGTGAAGGGGAACCCATAACAATTCAAGCTTCAGGGCCCCCAAAATGTAGGTCTGCCACTGCCAACGGTACTTTGTTGTTCTTTAGTTGTTTAGTCGTGTCCAACTCTTCTTGACCCCATGGACCAGAGTACGTCAGGCACTCCTGTCTTCCACTGCCTCCCGCAGTTTGGTCAGACTCATGTTGGTAGCTTCGAGAACACTGTCCAACCATCTCATCCTCTGTCATCCCCTTCTCCTTGTGCCCTCCATCTTTCCCAACATCAGGGTCTTTTCCAGGGAGTCTTCTCTTCTCATGAGGTGGCCAAAGTACTGGAGCCTCAGCTTCAGGATCTGTCCTTCCAGTGAGCACTCAGGGCTGATTTCCTTCAGAATGGAGAGGTTTGATCTTCTTGCAGTCCATGGGACTACAGTACTAGGAGGAGAGTAGAAGAGAGAAGAAACTTTTGTCTATCCATTTCTTCCATTTTATAAACCTCTAGCATGAATCTCTCTCAGTGTTGTCCTCACTGCCTGGCAGTGACTTTCCAAAGATTTGGGGGACAGGGCTCTCTACTTGGAGAAGTCACTGGAGATGAAACCTGGGAGCTTCTGCACACAAGACAGATGTTCTACCGCTGAGCTGTGAACCCCGCCTGGAGGTTTCTGCCCATTGCAGGGTATCCCCTGCAACCAGACCATTACGACCTTTAATATAAGAGCAAGGAGCATCCTTAAGAGAAAGAAGGTTGGCAGTTCCTGGGCCTGGATCCATTTTCCAGGATGATAAGGTGGCAGACATCTGTCAGCCCGCTGGGCTCTTTTATATGTTTGGGTTCTTTCATAGAAAGCCATACCACAAAAGCAATAAACATCCCTCTATGATCCCAGCTGCAGGCACAGCAGAATGAACTCATCCCTCCTGCACAGCCTCTCTCCCTCTCTCTTTTTTCTTTTTCTTTTTCTGCAAAAGGCACTCTTGATTCAAACCAGATTTGCATCTCGGGTGGTGCCATATTCACTGCCGTGGCGAGGGCTCTGCACACCTGTGTTTGCAAATTCCTTCTGCTCCCCGCCTGCCCCCAACCACGCCACCAGCTTCCACAATTTGCCAGTGCATTTATTTCAACCCCTTTACGGAGCCAGCTGCAAAAAGAAGGGGGAGGGGAGAGGGCTCGTGGTGCCTTTAACCGTTGCACTGCCACACGTTTCCCCAACTACGCTGGGAAATATCGGTAGCAATTGTGCAAAAGCACCGGTCTTAAAATAGCCATTGGGGAGTAAACGGATCCTTTTGCAAAAACAGAGGTGCACGTTCCTAAATGCTTGCAAGTTCGGAATCCCAAAGGACTGGTCTAAGTCTTGCGAACCGGGGTGGGGTGGGGTTGGAGTAGTGGTTAGAGCAACTTGGTTGCACGCAGACGACGGCAACTCCTATGCCCACCTTCTCGAGCTGGGACTGAGAGGCCCATCTAAAACCACAAAAACTGCTGCTTGGCAGTAGATCCAGTGCTGTGCTAGATGGAGCAACACTCTGTCTCAGCAACACTCTGTTTCAGCGGCTTTTTTCACTGCTCCGCTCCCTGCCCGCTGTGCTCAGGGAGCGGAGCCCGGGGGGAAAGGACAGGGGCAGGCCAGCGAGGGGAAGGGGCCAACGAGAGGACAGGGGCAGGCCAGCGAGGGGCGGGCCAACTGGCCCGGGCGGAGGCGTCGTTCCGTGCACATGCGTCATGACGTCATGCGCACGGAGCGACGCCCTGCCCCCATGGGTGCCACTTGGCTTGCCGCCCCCAGCAGCCCAGTGGCTAGCTACGCGTCTGCTTTCCCCCTACTACACAGGTCTTGCGCCCTCCTCAGATCTGCTCCAGAAGGTTTGCGGAACCCCTAGAACCAATTTAGAGGGCGAAAGAGGCAGGGCCTGTGTGTCCATTAAGGAAAACTAGGCAATTGCCTAGGGCGCCAAAATGGAGGGGGCGCTGGCCAGGCTTCGGGCGGGACGGGCTAGCAGCAGCTTCTCCGCTGTAGCGGAGAAACTGCTGCTTGCCTCTCCACCACCCCCACCTCTCGCTAAAGCAGGCTTTGGCGGGGGGCGGGGGGCGCCAGAAGGTGGTCTGCCTAGGGCGCAAGAAACCCTAGCACCGGTCCTGGAGAGAGGGGAGGCAGAGATTGCAGAAGCAGAAATCCTCGAGCGGATGGAGCCTGGGCCTTAGCAACGTGATGGGTTCCACGTGTAGTTCTGCCTCTGACCACAAGGAGGCGACACCATGGGTGCAGGATTAGCTCTTCCCCTCCAGCGGCCATAGGTTTGCTGTCTAGGGCACCATTTTGTAAGGGGGAGTGCTCCTGCCATAGCATCAGTCACGGGACTGTGAAGGTTAAGTGATCCAGCTGGTGAAGCGATCCGCTAACGCTTTAGTTGATGAATCAAGGCCTTATCTCTATGTGCCAATTTTTATCAAGGAGGGGTGTAATTGAAAAACATGCTTGATTATTTTTGGCAGGCTGAACTAATGCCAAAGTGACGTTTCCGCCTAACCTTGAGTGACAGCTTGAAGTTTAATAAACAAAAAGCTACCAGGCACCTGTACTAAGGCTTTGGTGGCATGCAACCATATTCGATTTAATTAAAAGGCTGGTGATTAATCAAATAAAAATTCTTTAATTACTTGACAGCAATAAAAACAACTTTCTTAATGCGACTCCACCCTCCCTCTGCACACAGGTGCAAATGAACACACCAATAAACTTTGAACAAAACCAGAAAAAAGCTACTGGTATTAAAGTATTCACATAATCTCAGATGCCAGGATTTTGTTGTATGGCTCCCTGGAGGAATTTTACACCATGGTCCATTTTCCCAGCTCAGACAATAAGATTTCTGCAGGAAATCCATTTCCCTGTTACATTTTCAGGAATAGCAGTTTCCCACCCTAGACCTTTCCCTTTCCCTTCTCTTTCCACATGTGCAATTTGCTCGTGATCACGTTGCGTCATGGGTTTTGTAGTCTGCAGAGACAGGTCCCATGTTGCAGTCAGAGGTGGGTCTCGGGTCTGGACCATAGAATCATAGAATCATAGAGTTGGAAGAGACCCCAAGGGCCATCCAGTCCAACCCCCTGCCAAGCAGGAAACACCATCAAAGCATTCCTGACAGGTGGCTGTCAAGCTTCTGCTTAAAGACGTCCAAAGAAGGAGACTCCACCACACTCCTTGGCAGCAAATTCCACTGTCAAACAGCTCTTACTGTCAGGAAGTTCTTCCTAATGTTTAGGTGGAATCTTCTTTCTTGTAGTTTGAATTCATTGCTCCGTGTCCGCTTCTCTGGAGCAGCAGAAAACAACCTTTCTCCCTCCTCTATATGACATCCTTTTATATATTTGAACATGGACCAGTTGAGGACCACAGATCTATTCAGACCTGCCAGGGACTCCAGGATTTTCGGGAAAGGAGTTCTAGTTCTACGGCATCAGCTGCTTCAACACCAAACTACGTCTCTCACCAAACTGGGTCAGATGTCAAAATACATGTGGGGGAGCAGGTACAGCCTCCAAGGATTCAGATCAGGGCAAACTTTGTTTTCTTTGCCTACTAGATGTCTATAAGTTGGGGGCAGGTATGGGGGGGAGAGAGATTGCATGCCCCCCCCTACTTCTCAATCATCTTGAGCACATGTGCTCCTGTCATTCTGGCCACAACTGGACTTAATCATCCCAGGCACTTATTAAAGCAATTATCTGCAAACCATGGGAGAAAACAAGCATCTCCATGGCTCATGTCCCAACTTGGTACCTCTCCTTAACCACACCCCAACTTGACTATGGGTCTCTCCAAGGCGAAGACTTCTAGTGGCCACGGAATGCACTGCGAGGGGTTGTGCTGTCACTGCCTTGGGGTTCCTCAAGCTACATAGGAAGTTGTCTGTCAGCTCAGTCTTCTTCTTTGGCGATCCCTCGTAGCCGAGTAAGATTATCTTCCATAAACACAGTTTTAACAATGAGTCCGTAAGTGACTGTGGAGGCCAATTCTGGATCACACCTGAAAATAAATAAAGTTGTGGCCTAATTTAAAGCCATACATTGTTGTCATGTCTCATCTCTTGGGGGCGTGGTGGACACCGGGGACAGGGTTTAGTGTGTGGGCTCACAAACACGGTTTTAACAATGAGTCCACAAGTGACTGTGGAGGCCAATTCTGGATCCACACGTCCTTCCACAGTGGGGACATTGGTTTCTGGGCAGGAGTTGATCACGGTGTGGATTTGCCAAGCGTGCCTTCCTCTTAGCACGTTTCTCCCTTGTGTCCTGAGTTTGAGCATCATCAAAGCCCATGACACCTTTGGTCAAGGCTGTTCTCCAATTGGAACACTCACAGGCCAGTGTGTCCCAGGTGTCGGTGTTTATACTACATTTTTAAAGATTTGCCTTGAGAGAGTCTTTAAACCTCTTTTGTTGACCACCCGCATTACGCTTTCCATTTTTAAGTTTGGAATAGAGTAGTTGCTTTGGAAGACGATCATCAGGCATCTGAACAACATAACTAATCCAATGAAGTTGATGTTACAGGTAGGTAGCCGTGTTGGTCTGCCATAGTCAAAACAAAATAAAAAATAAAAAAATCCTTCCAGTAGCACCTTAGAGACCAACTAAGTTTGTTCTTGGTATGAGCTTTCGTGTGCATGCACACTTCTTCAGATACACTGAAACAGAAGTCACCAGACCCTTATATATAGTGAGAGGGTGGGGAGGGGTATTACTCAGAAGGGTGGTGGGAATGGGAGATTGGCTGATGGGTGTGGAAAACCTGTTGACGACTGTTAACGACTGCAATTGGTCTTACAGGAAAAAGCAAGGGGTGAGATGGCTAAAAATAGCTTTGTCATGTATAATGAGATAAGAATCCAATGTCTTTGTTCAGACCAGGTCTCTCCGTGGTTTTAAGTTTGGTAATGAGTTCCAATTCAGCAACTTCTCTTTCCAGTCTGTTTCTGAAGTTCCTTTGTTGAAGAATCATTGCTTCGACACTGGTGATCTTTGCTTCTTCCAGTACACTGGCATTAGTTCACCTGTCTTCTCAGGTGATGTGTAACATTTTTCAGGCTACCTTAGCTTGGTGGTAGAGCAACTGCCAATCCATGCAGGAAGCCTAGAGCTGAAGGGACCAATTGTTTGTCTCAATATAAAATAACTTCCTATGTTGCTATGGCCCTTGCAATGTTTCTTTTCAAAGTTTCCCGCTTCCCCTAGACCACATGTTTAGTAAGTTAAAAATGGTTTACTCACAAACTTTTCAAAGGTCAGGTTCATGTGCTTTTCCATATATCAGTCAGAAAAACTGCACAGGTAGTTAAACTCCGTTTTGTTCCCAAGTAATGAAAGTTCCTAATTGTTGGTATAGGTCTATAGGAACTCAGGAGTGGTTTGTGAGAGCCATGCGGTCTGAGCTGAAGCAACCAGCTCAAACCTCTTCAGGCACTGAGCTTGTTAGGTAGATTGGGAAGAAGAAGAAGAGTTTGGATTTGATATCCTGCTTTATCAAAGCGGCTAACATTCTCCTTTCCCTCCTCCCCCACAACAAACACTCTGTGAGGTGAGTGGGGCTGAGAGACTAGCCAAAGGTCACCCAGCAGCTGCATGTGGAGGAGCGGGGAAGCGAACCCCGTTCACCAGATTACGAGTCTACAGCTCTTAACCACTACACCACACAGGCTCACAGTGGGAGATAACAATAGGCCAGATTAAGCGGATATAGCTAAGCCTGGCAGAACAACTTACTCCATGGTATTAAGCCCTACATTTAAGACTTAAGTATGTTGATTATATGAGGCTGTTTATCCACAGTTTCGTTGCAAGCTTCTCTGTTTTTACAGAGGCATTCCTTTCTTATTTGGGTTTCATATTAGTGGTGATATACGGAAGTAGTAATGTACGGAAGTGAGAGCTGGACCATAAAGAAGACTGATCGCCGAAGAATGGATGCTTTTGAATTATGGTGCTGGAGGAGACTCTTGAGAGTCCCATGGACTGCAAAAAGACCAAACTTATCCATCCTTAAAGAAATCAGCCCTGAGTGCTCACTGGAAGGACAGATCCTGAAGCTGAGGCTCCAGTACTTTGGCCACCTCATGAGAAGAGAAGACTCCCTGGAAAAGACCCTGATGGAGGGCAGAAGGAGAAGGGGACGACGGAGGATGAGATGGTTGGACAGTGTTCTCGAAGTGACTAGCATGAGTTTGGCCAAACTGCGGGAGGCAGTGGAGGATAGGCGTGCCTGGCGTGCTCTGGTCCATGGGGTCACGAAGGGTCGGACACGGACTGAACGACTGAACAACAACAACAACCACAAATTTAAATATAAATATGGTGATGGTGACTGATGATAGAACCGCATGTTCAAACCATTCCAAACACCCCAGTCAGATGCTGGTCAATTGCCACATCACCCATATTCTCAAGCATCCAGAAACCAGCTCATTAGCACATCTAAATGGATGAAGAAAAGGGCTGGAGGTTGATTTGAGCTGGGAATCCTTCAATCCGGCTCTCTTCCGCCTCTCCTTTAACTCGTAAATCCTTCTGCTACCCAGTTAAGAGTGAAAATGGAAGGGGAGATCCTCAGATATGTTTACATTCTGGCGATTAATTTGATTTAACGGTGCTCAGGCCGGCCAGCCCTCCTCTCTCCGCCCCCAACAAGGTATATAATCGATTTAGCATGCTTTCGCTAATCCTGGCGTGAAGGAGTTGACTTATTTCAGTATTAAATAACAGGTGTTCATTACAATGTAGACACAACGCACAAGAATCCAATGAAAGCCAAGAGGCGCGATGCCTATTGCTGCCTGTATAATTTAACATGTATAACAGCGCAGGCTATTTGGGGCTATTTTCATAATATATATTCCTCTACTAACAGGAGGGAGAAATGCAAGGGAGTAATGGATGTGAGGCAATAGGCACTGGGATTTGGCTCTCAAGAAGAGCCCTGTTGGGCCAGGCCAATGGCCCATCTAGTCCAACATCCTGTTCTCACAACCAGATGTTTGAGGTAAACACACAAGCAGGATTTGTGCAAAAGAGCTCTCTCTCTCGCCTCCTGTGCTTTCTAGTGTGCTGGTCCCAAGGGTCATCCAAGAAGCGAGGTCCAGGTCTGGTCCGGGGTCCAAAGAGTCAGCGAAGAGTCAGTCCGGAAAAGCCAAGCCAAGATATAGGATATTAGCCTTTGCCAGAGTGGTGAAAATAGAGGAGGGAGAAAGGTTGTTTTCTGCTGCTCCAGAGAAGCGGACATGGGGCAATGGATTCAAACTACAAGAAAGAAGATTCCACCTAAACATTAGGAAGAACTTCCTGACAGTAAGAGCTGTTGGACAGTGGAATTTGCTGCCAAGGAGTGTGGTGGAGTCTCCTTCTTTGGAGGTCTTGAAGCGGAGGCTTGACAGCCATCTGTCAGGAATGCTTTGATGGTGTTTCCTGCTTGGCAGGAGGTTGGACTGGATGGCCCTTGTGGTCTCTTCCAACTCTATGATTCTATGATTCTATGGTGAATATTTGAGTTGCTTGAGCTTTTTAGCCATGGTCAAATTTCGTTACTCTGTATTTCTGTCGATGAAGTCCGTTCCTTTGAAGAAACTGTACCAGTGAAACGGGGAGACCTCAAGCTAGCCACCCGTCGGAGGACAGATGAGGATGTCTGGGGGACTTTGCTTATACACCATATCTATGAGCGTTCATTGCACAATCCCTCTACAGCACACTGTATTGCATATGGAACTTTGCACTTTAAGAGTTAATTATATTTGGAGGGTATGCTACAGGCTATGCCTTTGAGCAGATACTTATAGATATGTGTTAAGCTATTTTCAGTCAATTTGTTGGCATAATATATCTTTTTCTAGTTCATATTTCCGAGTATTTCACGGTTTTGTGTATTTCATACAAGGCAGTATATAGGGCAGGAAACCAGGCCAGGCCAGGAACAGGATCACAGGCAGAATCTGGCAAACAGCAATGTTGCTCCCGCAACCTGGGGCGGGGTCCGACAGCCTTTTATCTCTGACGAGGTAATGGCCGGTCCCATCCCCCGACGACTCACCACCCTGTCTCGCCCGGAGGCGAGCCCTCCTCCTGCGAGTACTTAGGTCTCTCCTCGTCTCAGACCTGAGTCCCTGCAGCTTGGGAGCATAGCTGTCAACTTTTCCCTTTTCTTGCGAGGAATCCTATTCAGAATAAGGGAATTTCCCTATAAAAAAGGGAAAAGTTGACAGCTATGCTCGGGAGACGCCGGTGGGTTACTAGACCCAGGGGCCGCCTCAGCTTCTCCTGACCCAGCTGGTAGTGGAGCAGCTGTCAGTGATGACCCAGCTGACGGCTAGGAGGTATTCACCGCATCTGGAACCAGGACAGACTCAGGCCCCTGACTGGGCCCAGCTGGTGCTTCTTGCAGGCTGGGGCTATTCAGGATCAGGCTCCAGACTTGGTTCAGATGATTTCTGCGGCAGAGGATCCGGTGCAGAATGAGACTCTTCTGGTTCTGAGTCCGAGCCTGAGCCCCAGGCCATCACATCTAGCAACTAGAGAAAGGAGAAAGGTTGTTTTCTGCTGCTCCAGAGAAGCGGACACGGGGCAATGGATTCAAACTACAAGAAAGAAGATTCCACCTAAACATTAGGAAGAACTTCCTGACAGTAAGAGCTGTTGGACGGTGGAATTTGCTGCCAAGGAGTGTGGTGGAGTCTCCTTCTTTGGAGGTCTTTAAGCGGAGGCTTGACAGCCATCTGTCAGGAATGCTTTAATGGTGTTTCCTGCTTGGCAGGGGGTTGGACTGGATGGCCCTTGGGGTCTCTTCCAACTCTAGGATTATATGATTCTATGATGTCATCCTCTGTCGTCCCCTTCTTCTTGTGCCCTCCATCTTCCTGTGCCCTCCAGTCAAATCACCAGCTCCTAGGGGCCAAAACACTTTCAGCCCCCCTCCAATGTTTTTGGTTTTTTTAGGTGGCTGACCCCCTCGATGCTTAGAAGGGGTTCGGCTCCACCTCCTGGCTCCTCGTGATGTCACGCATCGGGCCCCCTCAATCAGCTGAGAAGATGGTGCCTCTGGCAAAAGTGCATGGACTCGGGTAAAATGTGTTGATGAATGCATTATATTAGGGGAAGTTGCTTCACAAAAGGTAAAGGTAAAGGGACCCCTGACCGTTAGGTCCAGTCGTGTCTAACTCTGGGGTTGCGGCGCTCATCTTGCTTTATTGGCTGAGGGAGCCAGTGTACAACTTCTGGGTCATGTGGCCAGCATGACTAAGCCTCTTCTGGCGAACCAGAGCAGCGCACAGAAACACCGTTTACCTTCCCGCCAGAGCGGTACCTATTTATCTACTTGCACTTTTGACGTGCTTTTGAACTGCTAGGTTGGCAGGAGCAGGGACTGAGCAACGGGAGCTCACCCCGTCGCGGGGATTCGAACCGCCAACCTTCTGATTGGCAAGCCCTAGGCTCTGTGGCTTAACCCACAGCGCCACCCGCGTCCCCCTAAAATTAAATATAGTACCAGGCAAAATCGGGTACAGAATATTGGGAGAAAATTGCACTTTAAAATGATGAGTCTTCAGGGTGATTTTTAAAAATAAAAAATATCTCAAACTGATGTGGAAAACTGAAGGTTGGGAAAACGAGAAACCAAAATGGACATATTTGCCTGTCCTCGAATGCCTGCTGCTAAAGGCTTGCAGGAGTGTCCCACAAGGTCTGCAACACAGGAAGGGTGGATACAGCCCTGAGTGACAGCGACCTCAAAATTACAGCTCCTTCAAACGGCGGCCACTTTCTCAAGCGCCTCTGATCATGAAATGCCATGCAAGACCGGAGCAAGCTTGCTCCAGATTTTGCTCGCTGCCGATGAGCGATTTTTTTTATTTTATTTTTTAAAAGAAGAGGCCAAACTAGCAACTACTGGTTTTGCCTGGGAAGTGCAGGCGTCCCCTCCCTGCCGTGAAATGTGCAAACATTTGCACTTTGCCCAAAAGGAGGAGAGGAATTAATTGTCAGACTCAGAGCAAAGCATCCCTGTTGCAAAAGTGTATGGGATGGTCACAGGCAATCTGGAAAATGCAATGTGGGTATTGCAGCAACCTTTTAGAAGTTTTTGGGTTTGTTTGTTTTTTGAAATTTATTATTATTGCCATTATTTGCTGTCGCTTTACTGTGAAGTAATTTAACTGGCAGGCAAAAACTTTTGTGTGCAAAATGAAAAGTGGATCACGCAGATTTCCCCCAGGCTTCAGAACCAGGCAAACTAGATTTGAGATTATCCTAAGCAGGGAAGCTTTCCGAGAAAGGGCTGGGGCATCTCGGGGCGAATGGACCAATAAATGCTGACAATTTCCTCGTGGGAATTCACATCTCTGGGTCAAGGCATAGGAAGAGTCTTCTCACGCCCAGCAAAGTCTTGAGCCAGGGGTCTCCAAGCTTTGGGAATAGAGAACATAGGCACATTTCCAAACTGGGGGGAACTGGGGACACTGAGGTCCAGTGCCGAGGGCCTTCTGGTGGTTCCCTCGCTGCGAGAAGTGAGGTTACAGGGAACCAGGCAGAGGGCCTTCTCGGTAGTGGCACCTGCCCTGTGGAACACCCTCCCACCAAATGTCAAGGCAATAAGCAACTATCTTACCTTTAAAAGACATCTGAAGGCGGCCCTGTTTAGATAAGTTTTTAATGTTTCATGCTGTATTGTGTTTTTAATATTGTGTTGGGAGCCGCCCAGAGTGGCTGGGGAAACCCAACCAGATGGGTGGGTATAATTGATTATTATTATTATTATTATTATTATTATTATTATTATTATTAATTCCGTGGGCGGGGAGAGCTTTTTTTAGTCTTCATCCACGTACCACTAACATGTGTGTTGTGGGCACAACACACACACACACACCACAACCTTTTGAAGAAGATAGCTCCATTAGTAGATTACGAGGCTTTTAATCCCTGGGTTGTGGGTTCGAGCCTCACATTGGGCAAAATATTTCCGCCTTACAGGGGATCGGACTAGATGAACCTTGTGTTCTCGTCCAATTGTGCGATTCTTTGAATTGATTATTCTCCTGGCTGCAGCGGAATAGTTATTTGGCACCTAGTTTTAGGGAAATGAAGGGACACTGGGCTCTGCTGAAGCTCTCTGTGGGAGCATGCGTTCAAACACACACACACACACACACACACACACAAGGCCACAGAACTTAAGCAGCCTTGACGGATCACACCAGCGGCCTACCTACTCCAGCATCCTTCCCACCGTGGCCAATCAGAGACTTCTAAGAAGCCCGTGGGCGGGGCAGAAGGATAATGGCGCCTCAATGGCGCATCTGTGGAAGCTTCACTGGGGCAAAAAACCTGGCTAGCCCCCACCCCACCTCCCGTCGCTATGGCTCTAACTTCCCCCAAAGAATCATGGGAACCGTAGTTTGTTAAGGCTCCTGACAGATTCCTATGTTTCCCAAGATATGGACAGTTGCAAGATCATGCGGGTTATTTCCCACCTGCCCCCCAAAAGGAGAGTTGGTTTGCAAAGATTTGTTTTCCTGTTTGGTTTCTAACGTGGTTGGAAACTGTTGCGTGGCGATATCCCAACCCCTCCCATGGTAAAATAAAGACACAGGACACAATAATAAGGTTAAGGGGCATAAAAAAGGCCACAACTTTATTGGTTACGGATGTTGAGCGGTATTGGCTTAGGCATTGGAACTAACCGACTATATCTGACTCCAGCCCGTTGTACTGGGAGTCCGAGAAGGGTTAACAAGATGAATTTTAACAGGGAGAAATGTAAAGTACAGTACTACACTTGGGCAAAAAAAATGAAAGGCACAAATACAGGATGGGTGACACCTGGCTTGAGAGCAGTACATGTGAAAAGGATCTAGGAGTCTTGGTAGACCACAAACTTGACATGAGTCAACAGTGTGATGCAGCAGCTAAAAAAGCCAATGCAATTCTGGGCTGCATCAATAGGAGTATAGCGTCTAGACAGTGGCGGAGTAAGGCTCCGCGGTACCCGGGGCGGCAAAGGAAACGCCCCTGGGGGCGGGGCGTCGTGACATCGCATTGTGACGTCATGACGCTCCGCCCCCAGGGCGGTTCCGGGGGTGCCGGCGCCGCTTCTGCAGCCCTCTTTTAAGCCGAAGAGCTCGCTTTTAAGCTCTCCGGCTCAAAAGGAGGCTGTGGAAGCGGCGATCCGATGACAGAGTGCGCCTGCGCGTGCAGGCGCACTCCGTCGTCGGGCCGTGCGCTGCCGCTCCCAGGGTGACGGAGGGAGCGGCAGCGCGTGGGAATGGTGGGAGGGGCTGCCTCTTGTCGCCCCACCCGCCGCTTCTCGCCCCTGTCGCCCGGGGGCGTACCGCCCCCACCGCACCCCCCTAGCGACGCCCCTGCGTCTAGATCAAGGGCAAGTAATAGTACCACTTTATTCCGCTCTGGTCAGACCTCACCTGGAATACTGTGTCCAGTTCTGGGCACCACAGTTCAAGAAGGATACTGACAAGCTGGAACGTGTCCAGAGGAGGGCAACCAAAATGGTCAAAGGCCTGGAAACGATGCCTTATGAGGAACGGCTTAGGGAGCTGGGTATGTTTAGCCTGGAGAAGAGAAGGTTAAGGGGTGATATGATAGCCATGTTCAAATATATAAAAGGATGTCATATAGAGGAGGGAGAAAGGTTGTTTTCTGCTGCTCCAGAGAAGCGGACACGGGGCAATGGATTCAAACTACAAGAAAGAAGATTCCACCTAAACATTAGGAAGAACTTCCTGACAGTGAGAGCTGTTGGACAGTGGAATTTGCTGCCAAGGAGTGTGGTGGAGTCTCCTTCTTTGGAGGTCTTTAAGCAGAGGCTTGACAGCCATCTGTCAGGAGTGCTTTGATGGTGTTTCCTGCTTGGCAGGGGGTTGGACTGGATGGCCCTTGGGGTCTCTTCCAACTCTAGGATTCTATGATTCTAACCACCGATAGGGGGGCCCTGCCGATGCACATCAACTAGGGAGTCACCCTGGGGCCACCAAAAGGGGGCGTGCCTTAGGCCCTCACCTTCCACGGCTTCGGTCAGGGCCACGCCCCCCAGACTCCTTTAACGGAATACCCTTCAGCATTTTGGGGGAGGTGATGGCACAACCCCCCCCCCTTCAGCTTTACAGAGATAATCCAATGCCTAACCGCCAAAAAACCAAGTTGTGACGTGTTGCTATGAGGTAGGCGAAGACCACCAAGCCAGAGCCAATTTGCCAAGTGGGGAAATTCCTACCAGGCCTCTCAATGGCAACCGACCAAGGTCCATAGCAAGGTGGCTAAAAGGTTGGTGTGTGGCAGCACAGGAAAACCGTTAGCAGCTGGGAGCAGGAGGTGAAGAGGGAGAGAGCCCCAGCTGCGCGCTTGCTTAAATGCAGCAAGCCATGCCCCCAGAGCGACCAGATTGCTCGCTCCGGGTAGTGCCGCGCCCGGGGCTCAGCCAATAGCTCAGGGGATGGGCAGCCATCCCCGGAGCATGTGAAGGTGACGCCCGCAATCCCCTCTCCTTGCTAGGGGCGGAAGGGGCTTTGCCAGACATCTCCTCTCTGCAGCACTGAGGAAAGGAAGGTGCTTGTCCTTTCGTGAAGAGAATATGATAGGAGAGTTGTTTTAAAAGAATCATCCATTCCAAAAAAATTCCTTTTCAACCAGACCTTTGGTTGATTTGATTGTCATCCTATGGCCTTTTAAAATGTGGTGTGGGTGTTTTTGGGGGGGGGGGTTATTGGTTGTTTTTTTTTGATTATGTATTTTGTGGTTTTATATTTTGATTTTATTCTGTGAACTGCCCTGAGACCTCCAGGTATAATATAATAATAATAATAATAATAATAATAATAATAATAATAGAAAAAGTCAAAATAAAGAGGCCAGGAAAAAGTGGGGTGCAATTATGAAGGGTGTGGATAGTAGGGATCTCTCTCTCTCTCTCTCTCTCTCTCTCTCACACACACACACACACACACACATGCCATTGTGGGTCAGCTGATGAAGCCTCTGGGCAATGGGTCCAGGAACTGCCAGAAGGAACTCCTTCTTCAAACAGCCCGTAATTAACTTACGAAATCCACTGCCACAAGACATGGCGATGGCCGCAAGCTTAGATGGCTTGAAAGGGATTCAGCAAATGCACAGAGGAGATTTCTGAAATCATAGCGGTTAACCATAACAGCTAAATGGAGCCTCCAGAGACAGAAGCAGTATACCTCTGGATTCCAGCTGCTGGGGGGGGGGGAACCACAGTTTCCAGAGGAAGGCCAGCATCGCATCTTAACTTTTAGGTGACTGTTGAAGACATTTTGTTGTCGTTGTTTAAGAAGACTTTCCATGAAGTGTGGCCCAGTCAGCTTATAAATATTAGTTGTATAATTGCAGAATTGGCTTCTTTCCCCTTAGAGGGTTTCTTTGAAAATGGTTTTTATCGTTTCTGGAGTTTGTGCCTTTTGTATTTTATGAAATTTTATCTGATGGCACATCTCTCCAACAGCTTCTGGCTGTGGAGCGGTTTATAAACCTGCAAAACAAAGAAATAAAACTCCTCCCGTGCAGCAAAAGCCATTCTTATGTTCTTAAAATTAAAAACACAGCAACAAAGCTGAACCTTTCAGAAAAGAAAATTCAGCTCCACTCCGTCACCAAAGTTTGGATTCAGCAGCACTTCCATGCTGAATGGAAACTGGACTTTGTGGGTTTCTGTTTTATCAAGCAGCCATTGCAGGACCCCAATCAATTTTTTTAAAAATAAAAATTCAAAGTCCTTTGTGCTAGGTACGAACATGCAGTGGAAGAATGAATAGCTGTGCAAAAAAACGTGGGCAGCAGATATTATCACTTGTTGTTGACGCAAAGCTATAGATTTCACCAGCGGGGGTGGGAGGGTGGGTTTAAAAATCCTCAATCTGTTTGAGTCAATAAATACTCTCTGGCTTCCTCACCTCTTTCTTTCCAGGCTTGAGTTTGGGTTATGGAATGCGCTGGCCGGAGGGCAGTTCTGCACTGGGATTTAACCTGTTGTGGTCTTGTATCCACAAAACATTGACGTGGGTGTCTGAATTCCCATCCCGATATCCAGACACTCTCAGTTGCTGGGTTTTTCCTTGCAAAGACCCACGGTGGGATTTCGTTCATTTAACCGGGTCGCGTCCAACACTGTCGTTCTGCTCGCGCAACAGACTTCTGCTTTTTGCAAAAGAACACCTCCTCCTTCTCCTCTCACTTGCAGCCCCCTGCCCTCAAAATCTGCTCCAGAGGGTTGGGGGTATGCAAAGAGAGGAGAGGGTTAGGAAAGCCCCATTGCATGCATGAATAAGGCCAGCCCAACCTCGGGGCGAGGTGACCGCCTCAGGCGGCAGGATCAACAGGGGCAGCAGGTCCTGCCTCCAAGGAATGCAGCGCCCACTGCATACCCTCCAACATTTCTCTGATGAAAGTAAGAGACGTCTTATTCCATACCCTCCAACATTTCTCTGCTGGAAATAAGAGACGTCTTATTCAATATCCTCCAACGTTTCTCTGATGAAAGTAAAAGACGTCTTATTCAATATCCTCCAACATTTCTCTGCTGGAAATAAGGGATGTCTTATTCCATACCCTCCAACATTTCTCTGCTGGAAATAAGAGACGTCTTATTCAATATCCTCCGTTTCTCTGATGAAAGTAAAAGACGTCTTATTCCATATCCTCCAACATTTCTCTGCTGGAAATAAGGGACGTCTTATTCCATACCCTCCAACATTTCTCTGATGGAAATAGGAGCATCCTATTCCATTAAACTAAATTAAACTAAATTTTAATTGGACTTTGAATAAGCGTGCAATTAATTGCTAATGTGTTGAAATGTGTTATTCTCTTCCTTTGTGGGTTATGCAAACCTCTATTCTGAATAATGCTTTTAGGGGGTGGAGGGGTGCCGGGGATTAATTTATGGAACCAAGCAGAACATGGTATCAAAATGTTTGGGGACCACTGAGGTTGACTGCATGGAGGAATTTTTAAACTCAGACCCAAGAACAAACACCTAAGCTGAGAACCTCCGAAAGGCCTCATGACGACAGATGAACACTTGAGATGTGCTCAGTAAGTTGTTATTGTTATTTTTAAAAAGAACAACAACGAAGAAGAAAAACCTCGGGGTTGTTGTTGTCAGTTGTTTTTAAGTCTCGTGAGTTTAAAGGCTAACTTCACGACTTTTGAACCCTTGTGGCCTAGTGTTTACAATGGAACTTTTTTTTTTTTTTTAAAAAAAACCTACTCATCTGGAGAAAAAGCAGGATTTTAGGAAATTTCCACTGTTTGGAAGCCTGTGAATGAATGGAATGAGAAAAATCCAGAATAAAAAAGGCACACGTATTACATCAGCTGCAGTGACCCTTAAGCAGCTGAGAATCGCAATGTGCTCTCATGAGGACCGGTGGATTGAGCAAAGGGCTGATGAATGGCTCAACAGATAGCTTAGACAGGCAGATGAAATATAAATCATATTTCCTTTCTTCTTTCTGTTGTTGTCGGTGGTGGTGATCTGGGACCCGCAACAAAATCTTTCTGTGTGTTCAATGTATTGGGCAATTCGTCTCCACTTTAGGGTCTGGGTATAAAAAAATCACAATGTAAAAAAGCAAACTACAGTGCCCAGAATTCTTTGCGCGTTAAAGGTACCCTGAATATGTGTGCATTTTTAAAGTGTGGTTTAGGAAGTGTTCCAGACGGGCGTCTCAGTTTCTCTGTGGAGAAAACTGTGTGCCCCTACATGTAGAAAAATATGGGGGTAGTTGTTAAGAGTGCTGGACTAAGAGCTGGGAGACCAGGGTTCAAATCCTCCCACGGCCACGAGTGGCCTTCTGCTGGTTGCTGCCTCTCAACCTAGCCTACCTCCAGGGCCGGATTTCGGTTTGATGAGGCCCCAAGCTCCTGAAGGTAATAGGGCCCTTTATATGTCCGTGGTCAACAACAAATTGCCGCTGCTTTTTGTGTTGAATGTATGCTATAAATGGTAGTTTATGGACCTAATAGCTATCTCAAGCCATTTGCACATGTTGCCCTGCAACCCGTCCATGCAGAATGTAGGCACCCTATATATAGAAAGGAGCAAATCAGTGATATTTTAGGAAGCAGGCTAGCAGGCGGGGCCCATGACTTACATGATAAAAGCCTATTTTTCCTTTAAAAATTTCTGGGGTCCCCAAGAGAGTGGGGCCCTAAGTTATAGATCGTTTAGCTTATATGTACATCCGGCGCTCTTGAGAGTCCCATGGACTGCAAGAAGATCAAACCGATCCATTCTGAAGGAAATCAGCCCCGAGTGCTCACTGGAAGGACAGATCCTGAAGCTGAGGCTCCAAGACTTTGGCCACCTCATGAGAAGAGAAGACTCCCTGGAAAAGACCCTGATGTTGGGAAAGATGGAGGGCACAAGGAGAAGGGGACGACAGAGGATGAGATGGTTGGACACTGTTCTCGAAGCGACTGGCATGAGTTTGGCCAAACTGCGGGAGGCAGTGAAAGATAGGCGTGCCTGGCGTGCTCTGGTCCATGGGGTCACGAAGAGTCGGACACGACTGAACGACTAAACAACAACAACAACATCAGGCGCTGCCTACCTCGCAGGGTTGTGGGGATTAAATGAGGAGGGGGAGAACCATGTAAGCTACCAGGAGCTCCTTGGAGGAAAAGGTGGGATAGAAATGAAAAGGGGGAGGAGGAGACTTGAAATTCCCTCTCTCCTCCTGCCTTTTCCCAACTCCCCTGTTGCGGTTGAGTTTTCCTGCTGTTTTTAACCAGCGACTGTGGAGCCCCAAAGTGAATTCTCCTTGCAGGAGCTCGAGACATGGCCGAATGACCAACTTTGGGGGGGGGGGTTATCAGTGGAAATGTGTGTAATTGCCCCTGTCAAACAGCTGAAAGACTCTCCCCCTTTGGCTTCTCCCACTTCAAAATGAAATTCTTTCTCTGGCATGGACTATGCCTGATATGTAGGCATCAAAGGAGAGGCAACAGGTCACTGCCGCCTCAGGTGAAGTATCTACCTTCTGAAGAGAGGGAGGAATGAGATGGAGTGGAGGTTCCCGGGACAAAGAGCAAAAGGGCAGGGTGGGAAGAGAGGGAGAGGGAGAAGGAGAGGAAAGAGCGAGTCACTGGGGAATAGGGCAGGCAAGGAGGAGCTCAGGATTGCCTTCCTTTCTGGTGGAACCACTGCCGGATTTATGTATATAAGCTAAACAAGCTGTAGCTTAGGGCCCCACTCTCTTGGGCCCCCCCCCCAAAAAAAAATTAAAGGGAAAAAACCACTGGGTGTACATTTCCAAAATAAAATAAAACCTACATACAGCAGTGTTTTGTGTTGTGTAGGCTCCTATGATGTAAGTCATGGGCCCCGCCTGCTCCCTAAAATATCACTGGTTTGCTCCTTTCTATATATAGGGTGCCTACATTCTTCATGCGCAATGGCTTGAGATACCTATTAGGTCCATAAATTACCATATAGCATATATTCAACACAATAAACAGCGACAATTTGTTGTTGACAAAGGATAGCTGGGCATATAAAGGGCCCCATTACCTGCAGGAGCTTAGGGCCTCATCAAACCTAAATCCGGCCCTGGGTGGAAGTCACAGTCCTTGGGCCAAGGACTACAGGGAGTAGGGAGGAGTGGTTTTGCCCCACATTTTAGCACTGTGGTTCACATAGTGGGCAGTGGGATTACCTAGGGGGTGCTAAGAATTAAGGGGGTGGCGAGATTGCTACATGTGCATATGACTATCAGACTCTGAAATGCTTGCATTATTGTCTCAAGTTCCTGCATTTTGTTGAATCACAGTAATTAAACTAAATAGTTTCAATTGGGTTTTGAAACGATGTCCAATTAATTTTTACTGTTTTGAAGTTTATGTTTATATTTATTATAAATATATTTTATTATTTTTGTTCATTATCTTCTGTTTATTATCTTCTGTTTCGTCTTGTCGTTCTGCAGCCGTAACTAGCAAAAATCCAATCTTACCTGCTGCTGAACTGGAGCTCGGTTAAAGCAAAGCATCTCTTCGTGTTTTCCACACGTCTGATAAGATCCAATTCAGCAGGTAAGATCGGGTTTTCACAAGGCACAGCCGTGGAATGACGAGGAAAGCTCTTGGACCCCTTGGGAATTCATCGGTACAAAGTATGATCAAAATATAAGTCAAGCGAAAGTGTGCGTGAGCCCTAAATTGACACCTGCTGGGAGACAGGAAACCATTCTCTCGATTCAGTCCCAAATGAACAGAACTGAACTTCTTGATCAGCTGTAATTTGGCATACCTGATATATTTTAGAGCTCATGCACACATTCCTACCCAGCACTGGTCTCCAGCAGAGTCATGTGAAGCAGGGACATACTTTTGTTTTCGCTGTGTGTGTATGTGCTCTTAAGCATTATTTTCTCAACTGGGCAAATGCAATTCTCAGGATGTCATGCTCAATCCTCCAGACCAAATATCTGGCTGCATAAATAAACAGTGTACGCTATCCCTTGAAAGATGCTGATGGAACCACAGAGAGCAGCTTGTGCGTCTCCAAGCTCCAGAGAGAGGGAGGTCGGCAGGACGTCAGAGCTAGCTCTGGTGGTATATCAGAGGCCAACTTACATGAAATCTGCTGCTCAGCATGCCGGCAGCCTACTCAGATGATCTTGCATGATTGCATTGATCTCGAGATGCAATTTTCCGGTCTGCAAAGAAAGGAGTGGTGCTTATGGGACCCAGACGACGTGGCTTCTGCAAATAGACTGGGTGCCACAAGACAGCCTTCGCTGACCTGGCAACCTCCATATTTTGTTGGACTAGAACTCTGATAATTCCTGGCTGTTGGCTAGGCTGGCTGAGACGGGTGGGAGCTACTGTCTAGAAACATTGGAATGCACCAGGTTGGGGGGGGGGGTGGCTGGCATGAGTGCTGTGTGGGACTCATTTAGTTTAGAGAAAAGGCAAGTCATTGGAGACACGCTAAGAGTTTCTAAAATGATGCATGGCTTCGAGAAAGGGGAGAGAGAAAAGCTTCTCTCATAATGCTAGAACTCATGGACATCCAAATGAAGCTGAAAGTTAGAAGATGCAGGGCCTGAGTGTACGCAGCACATCGTTAAAGTATGGAACTCCCTGCCACAGGAGGCGATGTTGGCCACCAACCAGGATCACCGTAAAAGAGGATTTGGCAAAGAGGAGAGGGCTAGCAATGGCTACTAGCCATCGTGGCTACTAGCCATCATGGCTATTGCTCTGCCTCCGATGCCAGAACACCAGTTGCAGAAATCGCAGGAAGGATTTTGTGTTCAGATTCTGCTTGCTGTTTTCCTGCATGCATCTGGCTGGCCACTGTAAGAACAAGATGCTGGACTAGATGGGCCACAGGCCTTCTTTTTAAACTGAGTGAAAATAAATGAATTTCCTTACAGGGCTGCTGGGCAGCACAGGAACATAGGAAACTGCTTTCTACTGACGCAGACCATTTGTCTATCAAGCCCATATTGCCTACACCGACTGGCAGTATCTCTCCAAGGTTTTCAGGCAGGGGACATTGCCAGCCCTACTTTGGATTCCACGTGGGACCTACACAAAACAGATGACTTACCACTGGTATTGCATAAATGATTAGATTCCAGTCCCTGTGGTTCTGAAGAATAGACTGGTCTATATAGGAACATAAGTCACAGCATTGGTCCATCTAGCTCAAAGACATCACCTTGCCGACAAAGGTCCATATAGTTAAAGCTATGGTTTTCCCAGTAGTGATGTATGGAAGTGAGAGCTGGACCATAAAGAAGGCTGATCGCCGAAGAATTGATGCTTTTGAATTATGGTGCTGGAGGAGACTCTTGAGAGTCCCATGGACTGCAAGAAGATCAAACCTCTCCATTCTGAAGGAAATCAGCCTGAGTGCTCACTGGAAGGACAGATCCTGAAGCTGAGGCTCCAATACTTTGGCCACCTCATGAGAAGAGAAGACTCCCTGGAAAAGACCCTGATGTTGGGAAAGATGGAGGGCACAAGGAGAAGGGGACGACAGAGGACGAGATGGTTGGACAGTGTTCTCGAAGCTACCAACATGAGTCTGACTAAACTGCGGGAGGCAGTGGAAGACAGGAGTGCCTGGCGTGCTCTGGTCCATGGGGTCACGAAGAGTCGGACACGACTAAGCGACTAAACAACAACAAGCTCAGCTATGTCTACACTGACTGGCAGCAGCTCTCCAGAATTTCAGGCATCCATTCTCAGCCCCAACTGGAGATGTCACTGGGGACCAAAGCTGGGATCTTTGGCACAGAATTGTAGAGTTGGAAGGGACCTCAGGGGTCATCTAGCCCAACCCCCTGCAGCTGTCCCATACAGGGATAGAACCTGCAACCTTGCTGTTATCAACACCAGGCTCTAACCAACCGAGCCATCCAGGCATGCAAAACAGAGGCTCTTCCACTGAGCTACAGCCCTTCCCTTCAGCTACAGTATTGGTGAGGCTCCGGCCACCTGCTGTCCTGATTTGCCCAGAGGCAAATGAAGCCCTGATAGCAAGGCAAAGCCCTGACAACAAAAGCCAGCATTTGCTTTTTTCCCCTCTGAAGGCCGCTCTCAGTTTGCATCTTTCCCATATAAATCAGCATCTGCATATTTTGTGCAAATGTTGCGTTCTCCCTGGTCTTCTATCATCATCGTTTCAAATCCTTGCTCAGGAATGAAGCACATTGGGACACCACGCCACTCTCTCTCTCTCTCTCTCTCTCTCTCTCTCTCTCTTTCTCTGCAGGGAGATGGCGAGGAAAGATAACATGGGATTGCCTCATGTACTCTAAAGCAGGATGGGATAGAAAGACCACAAGTTCTCAAGCTACGCTCTGGGCGGGTGGGGGGACTTTCTCAGAAGCTTATCACAAATTCCTCAATAAGAAGATCGGTAAAATTGTACGGGGTTGACAGCTGACCCGGTCAATTTACTGAGGCAAAAGGCTGACCACAGGGGGAAGCTGATAGAGTTCTACGTGAGAGCACACTCTCCCCAGGCATGTAAGGACAGCAGACAGGCCCACGAAGCCAGCCAATGTTTTGCGTGAATGAAGCGTGCCCCCTGGAACGTGACCCGAAATATTCCACTGTGTTTTCTTCTCATTCTTATTCACTGCCTTTATTCTCCTTAGATCCTGCGTCACGGCAGTGAGAGTGCACTCAAGACAGAGGGCAGTCGGAAGAAACCAAAACAAAGGAAAACAACAGGAGTTTAGATGCAGAATATGGGATTCCCCACTTTCAAATAGTTGGGTCGACTTAGAAGCTCCGGAACGTACTATAACATGTTCTTCTAGGATGCAACAGCCGGCAATTGTAAAGACCCTCAACAACTCTCGCCTGGGCCAGCCTCCGGTCGCCTGTTCCCTTCTCACAAAAGGGACCGGTCCATGCCTAAAACACACATCACAACCCGGTCAAAAGATCAGGTTCCTTACTTCCCTTGGAGGCTTTTAAGCAGAGGTTGGATGGCCACCTGTCTTGAATGCTTTAGCAGAGAATCCTGGATTGCAGCGGGTTAGACTAGATGATGCTTTGGGGTCCCAACGCTACAATTCTATGATTCGAACCCCAAAGAGGAAGGGCCACTTGTCCCTTTGATGTTGCCCTTTGCCTGGCAACACACAGCAGCTCTCACCTCCGGTTGCAACTTAGAGTCCAACCTAGAGAAGTCTTGCCAGGGCCCCAGCTTTGACTCCTTGATACTTAGGGACCTGTTCGCCCAAGAGGATTTGTTCCACTCAGATGTTCTGCTGCAAAGATCCCAACTGCAGTGAACAGGCATCCCAAAAGAGTCAATGGTGTGCCATGTTAGCTGCTCCAATCCATCTTCAATTTATAAGACCATCAGAAGGGTCCTGTTGGGTCAGACCAAAGGCCCATGCAACACAGCCATCTATCGGTCGTGGATGCTATAGTTGAGATTCCAGGGCTGTGGGGGGCTGGACTAGATGACCCTCAGGATCCCTTCCAACACAACAGCTCTATGATACTATGAGGCCCACAAACAGGATTTGTGCGCAACAGCAAATCTCTCCACTTCTGGTTCCGGATTTAGGTTTGATGAGGCCCTAAGCTACTGAAGGTAATGGGGCCCTTTATATGTCCAGCTGTCCTTTGTCAACAACAAATTGCCACTGTTTTTTGTGTTGAATATATGCTATATGGTAATTTATGGACCTAATAGGTATCTCAAGCCATTTGCACATGTTGCCATGCAACCGTTCCATGCAGAATATAGGCACCCTATATATAGAAAGGAGCAAACCTGGGATATTTTAGGGAGCAGGCCAGCAGGCAGGGCTCATTACTTACATCATAGGAGCCTACACAACACCAAACACTGTTGCTGAACGTAGATTTCATTTGTTTTTATCTTATATTTTGGAAATGTACATCCAGGTTTTTTTCCTTTAATTTTTTTGGGGGGGACCCCCAAGAGAGTGGGGCCGTAAACTATAGCTTGTTTAGCTTATACAGAACTGACTGGGATCCAGAGGCACACTGCTACCAACGGTGGGAGCAGAACACAGCCATTGTGACTAGTACCCCACTCACTTACTTAGTTGCCTTTTCTCTAAACTAAAAAGACTCAAATCTTGCAACCTTTCCCCAGAAGGGCGTCGCTCCAGCTCCTCGATCATTTTTGGTTTCCGTCCCCCAGCTCTGCCATCTCCTTTTGGAGGCGCAGCGAAGAAAACTGTCCCACTCTTAAGTGCACTCCCACCATAGATGTGCACTCAGCCATGGGTTCAAAACCAAGGCATGGATTTTTTTTTGGGGGGGGGGAGGAGGGACACAACAAAATTTTCAGTGTTTGGAAATCACACATTCTAAAAGCAGGGAGAGGGTTAGGAGGACAGGTGGGGCGGGGGGAAAGCTTGCTCCTGAATAATAATAATAATAATAATAATAATAATAATAATAATAGGACTTATTCCCAGCTTTGTGAAATGTGAAGAGAAGGTAGGAGAGAAGGAGCCACCCTTTTTCTGGAAGGGAGTTTTTGCAAGAGAAATGTAAAGAGAGAGTGTGTGTTTTGCTTTCGCCTCTGGCAATGAGCTGTCTCTCCACCTGCACTCTCCAGGGAGATGAGGCTTTTTGGCAACCTTTCCACTTCTAATTTTATTGGTTTCAACTAAGCTGCCCTTCTGGAGGCCTGGAGAGCTCCAGTGATGAAAAACAACAAACGCAGGAGACAATTTTCCACCACCTCCTCCTCCTCCCCCTGCCCCACAAAACAACAACAACACCCATTCATGCATAATGTTTCTGTGCAAAATATAGTCAACGATTCCTTGCTTCTCTTTTCTACATACATGAAAGACAGGAAGAAAAGGGATGGATGAAGTTCCTGCAGTGTCAACAGAAAATGCTTGGAGGCTTGTTGGATCTGCCTTATGAACTCCAGAGGTGTCAAGCTGGGACAGTTTATAAAGATCCTCTTCCCATGCAATTCTATAGATGTTTGCTCAGAAGTAAGTCCCTTTAAGGGCATGGCGCTGTGGGTTAAACCACAGAATCTAGGGCTTGCTGATCAGAAGGTCGGCGGTTCGAATCCCCGCGACGGGGTGAGCTCCTGTTACTCGTTCCCTGCTCCTGCCTACCTAGCAGTTCGAAAGCACGAAGTGCCAGTAGATAAATAGGTACCGCTCCGGTGGGAAGGTAAACAGTGTTTCCGCGCGCTGCTCTGGTTCACCAGAAGCGGCTTAGTCATACTGGCCACATGACCCGGAAGCTGTACGCCGGCTCCCTCAGCCAATAAAGCGAGATGAGCGCCGCAACCCCAGAGTCGTCCGCGACTGGACCTAATGGTCAGGGGTCCCTTTACCTTTAAGGGCAGTTGGAGGTGGAAGTTACCTGCAAGAAAGGCAGGGTAGGAAGGATCTCTCAGGGTAGGGGACTGGGAGAAGAGGTAGGCACCCAGGTGAGAGCTGGAGGAATCTGGAAATTATTTATAATGAACTGTGGGGGGAAAACCATGTTTAAAAGGACCTTTGTTAAAAAAAAAGAGAGGCCTTTTTATTAGGTATAATAGGAGAAGAATTACCGAAGGATAAGAAAGACCCTGATGTTGGGAATGATGGAGGGCACAAGGAGACAGTGGCAAGAATGCTATTTGCCCAGGGATGGATAGAAGAAAGAGCCCCATCGAAAGAAGAATGGATAATGAAGGTGATGGACTATGCGGAGAGGCGAGGCTGACCAGGAAGATCAGGCACCAAGAGGATAACAAATTTAATAGAGAATGGCATAGCTTGATAGAATATATTAAAGAACACTGTAAAGATCTAAAAACATTAGCAGGGTTGACATAGCACTTGTAATTTAAAACAACGAAGGATTAAAATGAAGTGTAATCATTTGGATCAATGCAACTAGATGCAGTTAAAAAAGGAAGATACATTTTGGAAGCCAAGCCAAAGGAGGGGGGAGGTCTGGGGGTTCAGGAAACCCCATAACGGTATGATATGGACTATGGTTTAATGTAAACGTGTGTGTGTGTGTGTGTGTGTGTGTGTGAAAAATTGTTTTTTTCTTTTTGAAACTTGGATTCTATTTTATTTTTATTTTTTAAAAGAGAGAGCTGGGGAATCTGCCTTGCTATGTGTGGATAAATGATATGATATGCACAATATAAATGTGATAAAAAGGTCTTTTTAGTTATTCTTTCTCTATTCTTTTTTTCTATACAATTGTGTTTTGTATTTTCCTGACAAATGAGTTTGAATTTTAGTGTTTAATGTGTGTTGGGTTTTTTTTTTTTTTTTAAAAAAAACAACTTTTAATTCAATTGTTATATACAGTAATAAGTACCTTTGAGTTCCACAGGGCTTACTCCCAGGGAAGGGAGCATAGGATTGCAATCCTAGACTGCATTCTGTTTCCCGCACTGGTTGGCCGGAAGCTAAAGAGCTGGCTGTTTCTCTTTTTCAGATATATACTGCTTCCATGCATGGAAGTTCTGCACGGCCAGCACAGTCAATGGCCTTCATTCCTTGCAGTCATGCTCATTCTTCTAAAGCAGCAATCCTGAAAGACACTTACTGTAATTTGGAACATGCCCCATGGGACTTTCGTTTGAGTCCAGCTGCTGCGGCTGCTGCTGCTCCCAATTCTAACCATTTTGCCTGTTGAGTTGGGGTGAGGTTTCCCCCCCCCCCAGGCTGCACCTGGTTGGCCACTGTGAGAACAGGATGCTAGACTAGATGGGCCATTGGCCTGATCCTGCAGGCTCTACTTATGCTCTTGTAAATTGGAGAGTGATTGGAGCTGTTAACTTGGAATGCCCATTCACTTCAATTGGGATTTGTGCAGCAGAAGGTCTCAGTGGAGCAGGTCCTCTTGGACGAACAGATCCCAAAGTATCGAGGAAACAAAGAATTTTGTTCTTCTTGTTGTTTAGTCATTTAGTCGTGTCCCACTCTTCGTGACCCCATGGACCAGAGCACGCCAGGCACTCCTGTCAAACTCTACAATTCGCTTTCCAACTCTACAATTCAACTCCCTTTCCAACTCTACAATTCTGTGCCAAAGATCCCAGCTTCCGTCCCCAGCGACATCTCCAGTTGGGGCTGAGAATGGCTGCTTGAAATTCTGGAGAGCTGCTGCCAGTCAGTGTAGACATAGCTGAGCTTGTTGTTGTTTAGTCACTTAGTCGTGTGTGACTCTTCGTGACCCCATGGACTCCATTAGGAAGAACTTCCTGACAGTGAGAGCTGTTCGGCAGTGGAATTTGCTACCAAGGAGTGTGGTGGAGTCTCCTTCTTTGGAGGTCTTTAAGCAGAGGCTTGACAGCCATCTGTCAGGAATGCTTTGATGGTGTTTCCTGCTTGGCAGGGGGTTGGACTGGATGGCCCTTGTGGTCTCTTCCAACTCTATGATTCTATGATTCTATGACCCCATGGACCAGAGCACGCCAGGCACTCCTGTCTTCCACTGCCTCCCACAGTTTGGTCAGACTCATGTTGGTAGCTTCGAGAACACTGTCCAACCATCTCATCCTCTGTCGTCCCCTTCTCCTTGTGCCCTCCATCTTTCCCAACACCAGGGTCTTTTCCAGGGAGTTTTCTCTTCTCATGAGGTGGCCAAAGTCTTGGAGCCTCAGCTTCAGGATCTGTCCTTCCAGTGAGCACTCAGGGCTGATTTCCTTCAGCATGGAGAGGTTTGATCTTCTTGCAGTCCATGGGACACTCAAGAGTCTCCTCCAGCACCATAATTCAAAAGCATCAATTCTGACTAGAGTGACCTAACTCAGTCACCATCTCTCGGGCTAATCTATCTCAGAGGGTTGTTGTGAGATAACAGGAGGAAGCTGGGGGAACCATCTACGCCACTTTGAGTTCCTCTGAGGAAAGACAGAATATAACTGTCACAAGTTCTCATCATCACTACCAGCAGAACCACCACAGAGCAGGAGAGATCCTTAAAGGCTGCCTAATCCAACCCACTGCTCAGTGAGAGCAGCATAGCAGAGCATAGCAGAGCAGAGCACAGCATAGCACAGCATAGCGGCTGGAGCAGGATTTGCCAGACTTGGGTCTCCGCGCACTCGCAGAACTCATTGAGTTGAATTTATGGCACTGCAGAGGGGTTGTTTTGTGCTTGTTTGGATGTTGAGTGATAGGCCAAACCTTTCGTAAGCTTCTGCGAAGATATTTTGGATAGTTTCGACATCATCCTCTGAGTGTGCACACACTACATTGTCATCGGCGTATTGAAACTCTATGATGGAAGTTACGGTAACCTTACTCTTTGCTTCCAGCCTACGCAGATTAAAGAGCTTTCCACCTGTTATTTCTACTCCAGTGGGGAGTTTCCCTTTGACAAAGTGTAGGTTCATGGCGATGAATATAATAAATAGTGTTGGGGTGATAATGCATTCATGTTTAAAGCCTGATCACACTATGAATGGTTCACTTCGGGAGCCATTGTTATCCATGATTGTTGCTGCCACATTGTCATGGAGGGGCTGAAGGATGTTTACAAATTTATCTGGGCAGCCAGTTTTCAGGAAAGCCCACAGGGCATTACAATTTAGGTAAAGGTAAAGGGACCCCTGACCGTTAGGTCCAGTCACGGATGACTCTGGGGTTGCGGCGCTCATCTCGCTTTACTGGCCGAGGGAGCCGGCGTACAGCTTCCGGGTCATGTGGCCAGCATGACTAAGCCGCTTCTGGCGAACCAGAGCAGCGCACGGAAACGCTGTTTACCTTCCCGCCGGAGCGGTACCTATTTATCTACTTGCACTTTGACGTGCTTTCGAACTGCTAGGTAGGCAGGAGCTGGGATCAAGCAATGGGAGCTCACCCCGTCGCGGGGATTCAAACTGCTGACCTTCTGATCTGCAAGCCCAAGGCTCTGTGGTATAACCCACAGCGCCACAGGCGTCCTGCATTACAATTTAAAGGTAAAGGTAGAGGGGCCCCTGACCATTAGGTACAGTCGTATCCGACTCTGGGGTTGCTGCGCTCATCTCACGTTAATGGCCGAGGGAGCCGGCATACAGCTTCCGGGTCATGTGGCCAGCATGACTAAGCCGCTTCTGGAGAACCAGAGCAGCGCACGGAAACGCCGTTTCCTTCCCACCGGAGCGGTACCTATTTATCTACTTGCACTTTGGTGTGCTTTCGAACTGCTAGGTGGGCAGGAGCTGGGATCAAACAACAGTAGCTCACCCTGTTGCAGGGATTCAAACCGCCGACCTTCTGATCAGCAAGCCCTAGACTCTGTGGTTTAACCCACAGTGCCACCTGCATCCTACATTACAATTTAAGCCTTGGTAAATCAGCTCCTTCTCCAGAACCATTAGAACTGGAAGCTTCCTATTATTTTAAAAGAAAGAGCCAGAGCATCTCTTTTGGAAGCAGAAACACCCATGTTCAGGGTCTGGCATCTCCAGATAGGGGATTCAGCTGAACCCTCAACCTCACCACCCAGCTGCTTTCACCTCACCAATGTCCATCACCCCAGGCACCACTTTTCTCCCAGTTTTTCCGGTGCCAGAGTCAGCTGAGCGGGAAAGGGCCTGGGGGGGCGACAGACCATGCAGATGCTCTCACCTGTGCAGTCCTTTTGGCATTCAAATTAAACCTCTCCCACCGGGATTACTTCTTGCCTTGAGGGTCTGCCTCTTCTCCATTCCTTAAATCCCTGAATTGCCCCTGAAGCATACCAAGGAGGTGCTCATCTTTCAGGAAAAGGGCAGGGAAGGACTACGCAGGGGTGGCCAACTCCCAAGAGACTGCGATTTACTCACAGAATTAAAAACTGGCAGTGATCTACCCCCTTTTC
This sequence comes from Lacerta bilineata, assembly GCA_900245895.1. Lineage (NCBI taxonomy): Eukaryota > Metazoa > Chordata > Lepidosauria > Squamata > Lacertidae > Lacerta > Lacerta bilineata. The sequence goes on along the minus strand of OFHV01004094.1, from coordinate 16,018 downwards.
TGAGCTTTCTTTTAGAAAGGAGGAAGGCCCGTTTTTGGGGGTTTGGGTCAAAGATGTTGAGTTTTTTCAGGGAGGGGGTAAAATGTTGAGCTTTTTCTAGGGGAGCCACAGTCGTTCAGCTTCTTTGGGGGGAGCCAATTTTCTACCAGTGATCTACCACAGACGTCCAGTGATCTACCAGTAGATCATGATCTTCCTGTTGGACATGCCTGGACTACAGCATGGGTAGGCCAACTAAAGCCCCAGGGCCCCAGCCCAATCACCTTCTAAATCTGGCGCATGGACGGTCCGGGAATCAGCGTGTTTTTACATGAGTAGAATGTGTGCTTTTTATTTAAAATGCATCTCTGGGTTATTTGTGGGGCATAGGAATTCGTTCATTTTTTATTTTATTTTTTCAAAATAAAGTCCGCCCCCCCAAGAGTCTGAGGGACAGAGGACCGGCCCCCTGCTGAAAAGGTGTGCTGACCCCTGGACTGCAGGCACAATCTACCACCATTAATAGCTAATGCTCTTCTAGGCTGCATCAACAGAAGTATAGTGTCCAGATCAAGGGAAGTCATAGTCCCCCTCTCTTCTGTCTTAGTCAAACCACACTTGGAATACTGTGTCCAGTCCTGGGTGCCACAATTTAAGAAGGAGGTTGGCCAGCTGGAACATGTGTAGAAGAGGGCAACTAGGATGATCAAGGGTCTAGAAGCCAAGCCTTGAAGGAGTTGGGTATGTTTAGCCTGGGAAAGAGCAGACTGAGGAGATAGACACCTTCAGATATCTCAAGAGCTGTCACATGGAAGAGGGAACGTGCTTGTTTTCTCCTGCTCTGGAGTGTGTAGGATTCGAACCAATGGCTTCAATTTGCAAGAAAGGAGATTGGGACTAAACTCCAGGAAGAACTTTCTGACAGGAAGAGCTGTTTGACAGTGGAACGGTTTCCTCAGGAGGTAGTAGACTTTCCTTCCTTGGAGGTTTTTAAACAGAGGTTGAATAGCCCTCTGCCACAGATGCTTTAGCTGAAATTCCTGTGTGGCAGGGGGTTGGACTAGATGAGCCTCAGGGTATCTTCCAACTCTACAACTCTATGAAGTCTCCAAAGGAACCCATGCCAAAGCCTGACTGCTGCAGTGAATGAAGGCCCTATCATTTATTAAAAAGAGGTTAGGGATATCAGAAGATCTCCAGCATCTGGATCAGAACCCTGCTCTCACAGCAGCCAACCAGATGCCTCTTCTGGGAAGCCCACAAGCAGGCTGTGAGCACCACAGAACGCCATTCTTCGAAGAAGAAGAAGAAGAAGAAGAAGAAGAAGAAGAAGAGGAAGAAGAGGAAGAAGAAGAAGAAGAAGAAGAAGAAGAAGAGGAAGAAGGCACCACAAGTTCAAGAAGGATACTGACAAGCTGGAAGGTATCCAGAGGAGCCCCTTCATGGATCACTGCCTTGTCGTGGCGAAGGGGCTTGAATTACTCAGGGAAGCTATGGACAGGTCAAGATGGGCAGGTCGTAGCGGAGAGTTTGGACCAAACGTGATCCACCTGGAGTAGGAACTGGCAAGCCACTCCAGTATCCCTGCCAAGAAAACTCCATGGACAAAGACAACAGGCATATAAAAGATATGACGCTGGAAGATGAGCCCCTCAGGTCGGAAGGCGTCCAACATGCTACTGGGGAAGAGCGGAGGACAAGTACAAGTAGATCCAGAGCTGATGAAGCGGCTGGGCCAAAGCCGAAAGGACGCTCAGTTGCGGATATGCCTGGAAGCGAAAGGAAAGTCCAATGCTGTAAAGAAAAGTATTGCATAGGAACCTGGAATGTAAGAACCATGAACCTTGGAAAGCTGGATGTGGTAAAAAGTGAGATGGCAAGAATAAACATTGACATCCTAGGCATCAGTGAACTAAAATGGACAGGAATGGGCGAATTCAGTTCGGATGACTATCATATCTACTACTGTGGGCAGGAATCCCGTAAAAGAAATGGAGTGGCCCTCATAGTCAACAAAAGAGTGGCGAAAGCTGTACTGGGATGCAATTTCAAAAATGATAGAATGATCTCGATACGAATCCAAGGCAGACCTTTTAACATCACAGTAATCCAAGTTTATGCACCAACTACCAGTGCTGAAGAAACTGAAATTGACCAATTCTATGAAGACTTACAACACCTTATAGAAATGACACCAAAGAAGGATGTTCTTCTCATTATAGGGGATTGGAATGCTAAAGTAGGGAGTCAAGAGATAAAAGGAACAACTGGCAAGTTTGGCCTTGGAGTTCAAAATGAAGCAGGGCAAAGGCTAATAGAGTTCTGTCAAGAGAACAAGCTAGTCATCACAAACACTCTTTTCCAACAACACAAGAGACGACTCTACACATGGACATCACCAGATGGGCAACATCGAAATCAGATTGATTATATTCTCTGCAGCCAAAGATGGAGAAGCTCTATACACTCAGCAAAAACAAGACCTGGAGCTGACTGTGGCTCAGATCATCAGCTTCTTATAGCAAAATTCCAGCTTAAACTGAAGAAAGTAGGAAAAACCACTGGGCCAGTAAGATACAATCTAAATCAAATTCCTTATGAATACACAGTTGAAGTGAAGAACAGGTTTAAGGATTTAGATTTGGTGGATAGAGTGCCTGAAGAACTGTGGATGGAGGCTCGTAACATTATACAGGAGACAGCAACGAAAACCATCCCAATGAAAAAGAAATGCAAGAAAGCAAAGTGGCTGTCCAATGAGGCCTTACAAATAGCGGGGGAGAGAAGGCAAGCAAAATGCGAGGGAGATCGTGAAAGATACAGGAAATTGAATGCAGATTTCCAAAGAATAGCAAGGAGAGACAAGAGGGCCTTTCTAAACGAGCAATGCAAAGAAATAGAGGAAAATAACAGAATGGGAAAAACCAGAGATCTGTTCAAGAAAATTGGAGATATGAAAGGAACATTTCGTACAAAGATTACCACAATTAAGGACAAAAGTGGAAAGGACCTAACAGAAGCAGAAGACATCAAGAAGAGGTGGCAAGAATACACAGAGGAATTATACCAGAAAGATATGGAGGTCTCATACACCCCAGGTAATGTGGTTGCTGACCTTGAGCCAGACATCCTGGAGAGTGAAGTCAAATGGGCCTTAGAAAGCCTTGCTAACAACAAGGCCAGTGGAAGTGATGATATTCCAGCTGAACTATTTAAAATTTTAAAAGATGATGCTGTTAAGGTGCTACACTCAATATGCCAGCAAGTTTGGAAAACTCAGCAGTGGCCAGAGGATTGGAGAAGATCAGTCTACATCCCAATCCCAAAGAAGGGCAGTGCCAAAGAATGCTCCAACTACCGCACAATTGCACTCATTTCACACGCTAGCAAGGTTATGCTTAAAATTCTACAAGGCAGGCTTAAGCAGTATGTGGACCGAGAACTCCCAGAAGTGCAAGCTGGATTTCGAAGGGGCAGAGGAACCAGAGACCAAATTGCAAACATGCGCTGGATTATGGAGAAAGCTAGAGAATTCCAGAAAAGCATCTACTTCTGCTTCATTGACTACACAAAAGCATTTGACTGTGTTGACCACAGCAAACTATGGCAAGTTCTTAAAGAAATGGGAGTGCCGGATCACCTCATTTGTCTCCTGAGAAATCTCTATGTGGGACAAGAAGCTACAGTTAGAACTGGATATGGAACAACTGATTGGTTCAAAATTGGGAAAGGAGTACGACAAGGCTGTATATTGTCTCCCTGCTTATTTAACTTATATGCAGAATTCATCATGCGAAAGGCTGGACTGGATGAATCCCAAACCGGAATTAAGATTGCCGGAAAAAATATCAACAACCTCAGATATGCTGATGATACTACCTTGATGGCAGAAAGTGAGGAGGAATTAAAGAACCTTTTAATGAGGGTGAAAGAGGAGAGCGCAAAATATGGTCTGAAGCTCAACATCAAAAAAACTAAGATCATGGCCACTGGTCCCATCACCTCCTGGCAAATAGAAGGGGAAGAAATGGAGGCAGTGAGAGATTTCACTTTCTTGGGTTCCATGATCACTGCAGATGGTGACAGCAGTCACGAAATTAGAAGACGCCTGCTTCTTGGGAGAAAAGCAATGACAAACCTAGACAGCATCTTAAAAAGCAAAGACATCACCTTGCCGACAAAGGTCCGTATAGTTAAAGCTATGGTTTTCCCAGTAGTAATGTACGGAAGTGAGAGCTGGACCATAAAGAAGGCTGATCGCCGAAGAATTGATGCTTTTGAATTATGGTGCTGGAGGAGACTCTTGAGAGTCCCATGGACTGCAAGAAGATCAAACCTATCCATTCTCAAAGAAATCAGCCCTGAGTGCTCACTAGAAGGACAGATCCTGAAGTTGAGGCTCCAGTACTTTGGCCACCTCATGAGAAGAGAAGACTCCCTGGAAAAGACCCTGATGTTGGGAAAGATGGAGGGCACAAGGAGAAGGGGACGACAGAGGATGAGATGGTTGGACAGTGTTCTCGAAGCGACTGGCATGAGTTTGGCCAAACTGCGAGAGGCAGTGAAGGATAGGCGTGCCTGGCGTGCTCTGGTCCATGGGGTCACGAAGAGTCGGACACGACTGAACGACTGAACAACAACAACAACAACAATCCAGAGGAGGGCAACCAAAATGGTCCAAGGCCTGGAAACGATGCCTTATGAGGAACGGCTTAGGGAGCTGGGTATGTTTAGCCTGGAGAAGAGAAGGTTAAGGGGTGATATGATAGCCATGTTCAAATATATCCAAGGATGTCATATAGAGGAGGGAGAAAGGTTGTTTTCTGCTGCTCCAGAGAAGCGGACACGGGGCAATGGATTCAAACTACAAGAAAGAAGATTCCACCTAAACATTAGGAAGAACTTCCTGACAGTAAGAGCTGTTCGACAGTGGAATTTGCTGCCAAGGAGTGTGGTGGAGTCTCCTTCTTTGGAGGTCTTTAAGCGGAGGCTTGACAGCCATCTGTCAGGAATGCTTTGATGGTGTTTCCTGCTTGGCAGGGGGTTGGACTGGATGGCCCTTGTGGTCTCTTCCAACTCTAGGATTCTATGATTCTAAGGAGAAGAAGAAGAGTTTGGATTTGATATCCCGCTTTATCACCACCTGAAGGCGTCTCAAAGTGGCTAACATTCTCCTTTCCCTTCCTTCCCCCCAACAAACACTCTGTGAGGTGAGTGAGGCTGAGAGACTTCAGAGAAGTGTGACTAGCCCAAGGTCACCCAGCAGCTGCATGTGGAGGAGCGGGAAGCGAACCCGGTTCACCAGATTATGAGTCTACCGCTCTTAACCACTACACCACACTGGCTAGAATTATTATTATTAATAATAATTCATTTCCAGCCTATCTTTTCTTCCAGGGAGCTCCAAGGAGCACACACAGCTCTCCTGCCCCTCATTTAATCCCCAGAACAACTCTCTGAGGTAGGTTAGGCTGAGAGGCAGTGACTGCCATACAATCACCAAATGATCTACACAGCCAAGAGGGGAATTGAGCCGTGGTCTCCCAGGTCCAAGATACTGGCATAGTTAAACTAGGATTTCCATAAATCCGGAATTTCCTGGATATAGGATGATTATGGTGATTATGGCGTACAGCTGATGAAAACCCCAAAGTTGAGATTGTGAATTTGGGGTTCTCATCGCTGTACGCCATAACATCACAATTATAACAAATAAAGGCTTGACATATCTCGCTTTTCATGTCATGAGTCCATCTCATATATTAGTTTCACCTTTTAAGTTGAATTACTGTAAGAAACGAACCTTTCCACGATATTCTAATTTTTCAAGTTTCACCTGTATAAGGGATTATAATGATGATGATAGAAATGTAATTGAAATTAATAAAAATTTGGGATGTAGAAATAAATAAAACCACCAAACCATCAATTCTAGCATGTGGGGGACCACCTAAATCATATAATTTGGTATTTGAATGACTGGTATTAGTAATTGTATTACAAATTGGTATTGTTACAATGAGGATAATAAAAATAATTATTAAAAAAAAGCTCAACAACTGTGGCCAACAACTTTTGTGCCTGGATTTTGAAATATGGCAACTCTAAGTTAAACTATGGTGCTCACTCCCCTAGGAGGTAGGGATAGTCACCAAATTGGATGGATTTAGAAGATTAGGCAAATTCATGGAGGACGAGAAGGTTATTGATGGCCACTAGCCATGATGGCTGTGCTCTGACGCCATGCTTCTGAAGACCAGTTGCTGGAAACACAGGAGGGGAGAGGGCTCCTGTGTTCGAATCCTGCTCGCCGGGTTTCCCCACAGGCGTCTGGTTGGCCGCCGTGAGAAGGGGATGCTGGACTCGATGGGCCATTGGCCTGATCCAGCAAAGCATTTCTTATGTTCAGCAACATTACCTGCTTCACAATCCCCCTAGCAACCAGTACCCTGAGGCATGGTTTCTCAGCCTTGAGCCTTTCAATGGCTGGCCCAACCTAGCCAGATGGGTGGACGATAAATAATAAAACCACAACTGCTACTACTAGTAATCATAATTTTATTATTTGGACGCGGGTGGTGCTATGGGTTAAACCACAGAGCCTGGGGCTTGCTGATCAGAAGGTCGGCGGTTCGAATCCCCGCGATGGGGTGAGCTCCCGTTGCTCGGTCCCAGCTCCTGCCCACCTAGCAGTTCGAAAGCACGTCAAAGTGCAAGTAGATAAATAGGTACCGCTCTGGCGGGAAGGTAAATGGCGTTTCCGTGCGCTGCTCTGGTTCACCAGAAGCGGCTTAGTCATGCTGGCCACATGACCCGGAAGCTGTACGCCGGCTCCCTCGGCCAGTAACGCGAGATGAGCGCCACAACCCCAGAGTCGTCCTCGACTGGACCTAATGGTCAGGGCCCCCTTTACCTTTACCTTTACCCCCCACCCATCTGACTGGGTTGCCCCAGCCACTCTGAGCGGCTCCCAAGAGAATATGGAAAACACGATAAAACATTAAAAACTTCCCTATACAGGGCTGCCTTCAGATGTCTTCTAAAGGTTATATAGTTACTTTTCTCCTTGACATCTGGTGGGAGGGTGTTCCACAGGGAGGGCGCCACCACCGAGAAGGCCCTCTGCCTGGTTCCCTGTAACTTCGCTTCTCGCAGTGAGGGAACCGCCAGAAGGCCCTCGGCACTGGACCTCAGTGTCTGGGCTGAACGATGCGGGTGGAGATGCTCCTTCAGGTACCCTGGGCCTTTTAGGGCTTTAAAGGTCAGCACCAACACTTTGAATTGTGCTCAGAGACATATTATAGTTGTTGCTACTGCTGCTGCTGTTGTCATGGCCCCCATTCATTTCAATGGTGCAGGGCGCGAATCCTGTCCACAGCATTGAGCACAGCAAAGGTCAAGATGTTCTCACATTTTCACTCAAAATGCCCCCTCCCTCTGCCTCATTTACCTGGGCAATCTGTTTTGCAAAAGGGAAAAAGAGAACAGACCCCCTAAATAGCCATTTAACTCCCAATCCATATTTAACTCTTCTCAAATCTCTCTCTCTCTCTCTCTCTTTCCCCACCTCACTTCTTTGAGCATCATAATTGCCAGATATGATCTTCAAAGGCTTTGGGAAGCTTTGATGTGAGGTTGAAGCCAGCTTTCCTCATCCCTCTCCACCTCCTGCAAAATGTTAATAGCTTTGAACCTGGGAGCCCGAGGCAAGAGAGGGTTAAGGCAGAAAGGAAAGGCAAAAAATATATATAAGTAAATAAATAAACCCTCCAGGGCTGAGCATTCACTTCCCCCAGGTAAACCCAGAGCCTCTTTCAAATGCATATATCTCTCTCTGTCCTCCTCTGTTCCATGGTAGGCAAGTCAGGTGTTTTCCTCTCCCCTCCCCCCCCCCCAGGTTTGGGGGCAAATTTGGTGTGGCTGGCCAGCCTGTTTTGTCTCTCCTGCTGCTTGGGGAAAAGGTACAGGCAGATCTCCAAAAGCCAAACCTCCTTTTTCACAGGGCTGAGCACCCTTGCAAAGCTTCAAGGTTTTTTGTTTTTTGTTTTTGATGAAGACTCTCCTGAGCAGGTGGGGAAGGGGAGAAGCTCAGCGGAACAGCATCTGCCCAGCATGCACAAGACCCCAGGTTCAACCCCCAACATCTCCAGGTACATAGGAAGCTGTCTTATACTGACCAATATAGCTCAATAGTGCCGACACTGGCTGGCAGCAGCACTCCAGGGGTTCAGGCAGGGGGTGTTTCCAGAACCTACCTAGAGATGTCACTGGGGACGGAAACTGGGACCTTCTGGGTGCAAAGCAGATGTTCTACCACTGATAAATCCCCCCTTAAAAATCCCCCAAGAGCTGCTGCCAGTCAGTGCGGACAATATTGATGGCCCTCAGGGTCCCTTTCAACTCAACAGTTCTGTGATTCCATGATCTAGATGGGCCAAATGACTCGATATAAGGCAGTTTCCTCTGTTCCTGTGTATAATAGCAACCTCCTCTTTTGCTAACTAATCACAGCCTGGCTACACAGTTTTGAGGATGTGGAAATACTCTCCTGAGCATATGCAGAGTATTTCCTGCAACTCTTTACTAATCAGTCACAGTCCATGGCCTTCTGATGGAACAATAAACTTGTTGACTGGACTTGAAAACTAAACAGCTGTACAGTTTGTATGACCCCTGTAAACTCTCCTGAGCATGTGCAGAGTTCCCCCCCCCTGCTAACTAATCACAGCCTGGTTACACAATCGAGGGGCATTTTGAAAGAGTCAGGCGAGAAAACGCAGCTGCTGGAAATTGCACTTGTAATAAAACTCACAGCAAAGGGCGAACAGGATGCCACGAGATCTGTGTTGGAGAGAAACCTTTTGCAAAACCGGCAGCAGGAGGGGGCTAAAAGGAGCATTCTAAAAAAAAAAAGGGGGGGGGAGACAAGTGTGCTAGGCAAAGCCAGCACAAAATAAGCCCCCATCCAGACGCAAAAGTTGGAGACACACAGGATGTAAACAGGAAAGGCAGGCCACCCACAACAAGCTAAAAAAACTGATAGCCTTGGATTTACGCCCGGGGAGACGCAATCTGCCATCCCTCGAAGACCAAGCTGTGGCTGGCTTCAAAAGGGAGAGAATGAAGCAGAGGCTTTTAAGCTGAAGTTGGATGGCCATCTGTCATGGATGCTTTAGCTGAGATTCCTGCATTGCAGGGGGTTGGACTGGATGACCCCTGGGGATCCCTTCCAACTCTACGATTCTATGAAAGGTAGCCAGGGGTGTGAACCTGGGCTCTCTCCAATCCCAGCGGTGGGGAGGTCAGAAAGGGACCCAGCGGGGACAGAAACACACTCTGCGTGTACTCATTTGACCCACCTCCCCGCACCCCGCTAGGGGACTAGGAGTGGCTCAAATTAAACCTCCTCCTGGCCAAATAATTTACTCAGAGGGGTGAGAGTTATGCCAGCCCCGTTGGCTAGCTAAGGGGCCGACAATGTTCGGTCAGTAAAGTGGTTGTTATGTTCCAGGGGTGCCAACTTCAATAAAATATTGGGGGCAGGTAAACCCCATTCCGCAAAATCGAATTGCACACACACCATTTGAATGGCGATGCCCATCAACTTGGGGGGGGCCTCAAATATTTTATTGGGTCTCCAAAGGGACCCCCTAATTTAAAGGATTAATGGTTTTGCGGATCTCGCTATGGAGCAAGGGAAGGCTGTGACCCCTTAAGCCGCATCAATGGGATGGTTGCCCCATTGAAATGAATGGGTCTCGCTTCCGGGTAGACACAAGGGTCTACTCTGAGGGCTCTCACACGCTGCGCTCTCGGATCTTGAGCATCGTTGCGGGCGGGCGGGGGGGGGGAGTCACTTCCATGCAGTTTTAGCCCTTTGGTGATAGCGGGCCTTTGGACAGGAACGGATGGGAAGTTTCTCAGACGGTTTGAACCCACAACAACACGCGAGGTGTGTCACAAGCGCGCAGGCGCAGTGGGCAGGCGGCGTGGGGGTGGGGTAGATAAGGCAAACCCCTATCAGAGCATAGCGCACCCCCCCCCCGCGCCAAAGGCTGGATCTTAGGCAGAGACCTAGCTAGCACCGGTGGCACCAATCGGCCATAGCAATAATTAAGACCGTGCAAAAATGAAGCAAAGGTGCGGAGGTCCTATTTATAAGGGGGTGGGGTGGGGGAAAAGATACGAAATCTAATCTTAGTCCTGCCCCCGAAATTGCAGCCAGGCAAGAGAATTAGCAATTAAGACAATGCAAAAAGAAAAAACGAGAGCTCGGCAGGGGAAACCTCTCGGGCTGGGGAGGGAGAAAGAGAGGAAAGAAAATACCCCCCAATAGAAATGAATGGTTTAAAATAAAAATAAAAATGATATTGCGTTTACCTTTAAAATAATGACTCGCTTTATTTTTTATCTTTTAATATGTCGTTATAAATATATTTTGTCAAAATATATGATCATTATTGTCAAAACATTTGCACATAAAGTCATAAATAAGGTCAAGGTGAACGGATTAAGGGATTTTTTTCCATTAATTTTTTTTTTTTTTTGCTGGCGCGCACGCGCCCATGGGTGAGCGCGCGTAGGTGAGAAAGAGAATTTATGGTATAACTTGCTGTTCCTTTTCTTTTTTTTTCTTTTTCTTTTTTAAAAGAAAGCACAGAAGGCCAGCCCATTCTTGAACCTGGGAGGAGGACGAGGAGAAGAAGCAGCAGCAGTATCTCTTCCCTGCCACTTCCATCCTTCCATCCCTGGGGAATTTTGGACGGGGCGGGCTGGATGGTGAGGGCAAGGGACCGGAGTGAGAGAACCGGACAGGGAAGAAGTCTCTCTCTCTCTGTTTCTCGCGTTTAACGGCACCCACACCCTTCGACCACCATCTCCTGGTAATTCTTGAGGACCACTTTGTCGTATTCGTCCAGGTAGAGCATAGAGATGGCGCTGAGCTCGGTGGGAACGCAGCAGGCTTTGGGTATGCTGCCGTTGACCGAGTTGACCAGCGTCTGCACGATGGCGTGGTTGGTAGAGTTGAGGTGGTCAGCCAAAGGGAAAGGGCAGTCGCCGTGGCAGTAGAAAGCCTGGTAGCCCGGCGGGGCCACGATCCAGTCGTTCCAGCCCACGTCGCTGAAATCCACATAGAGCGCGTGGCGGCGGCAGTTCTTCTTGTTCTTGCGCGCGCGCTGGTGCGCGTGCTTGGGGCTGCGCTTGGCCCGGCGCGTCAGCAGCGACTGGCCCCGGCCGTCGTGGCTGAAAGTGACCAGCAGGGGCCGGAGGCGGGCCCAGTCTCCGGCCCCCAGATGGCCCCCTTGAGGTAAAGAGCGGCTAATCCGGACATGGCTGCCCTGGTGAGTCTGTAGCGCGGGGTGGAGGGGCACAACCTCCACGGCCAGCCCGTGATTGGGCTGGCCGCCTGCGGTCCATCGGATAACGGCGGGGCTCACGTCGAAGCTCTCCCAGCGGCTCACGTTGTGGTGCACTAGGCGGGTGTCCAGCAGCCGGGTAACCAGGTCCTCCCCTCGGCGGAGGGGCTTCATCACCTCGTAAATGTTGATCCGGTGGAAGCCCCTCTCCCAGGAGGACGCCCCGTCCTCGCCGACGATCTGCTGTCGGAAGAGCCGCAGCTCCGCCGAGGAGATGGCCTCGCCCGAAGGCACGCTGCTCAGGTTGAAGAAGTAGCGCAGGCGGGCCGGCTGGTTCGCGGGCCCCGGCACTTGCTCGAGGTGCTCTGGAGAGGGGAAGGGGATCGGGAGGAGAAAGCAAGAGACGCGACTGTTGGTGTCGGCAGGAGGAAGGGGAGACAACAGACGCACAGAACAGACGGCGCAGTTTGGGCAAGCCCGGACAAAACCGAGCGCGTGATAGCCGTGGGTTGAGTGGCTGACTCGCTGGGCCAGCGTCACGGGGACGGCGCGATCCACCGGGCTGGACAGGAATAATTCCCCTGTCCATCTCCTCCAAAAGTAAAACCTCACCACCACCCACTTTTGTCAATTTCACCTGCCTTTTGGGTTATCGCCACCCCCCCCCCCAGTTGGCCTTTGCACCCTGGCCGGCCCAGTTTACCCGGGGGAAAGGCTCCTTTGATTCCCAGGAGGTGCCTGCAGTGCTGCCTAACAGAAGCGCGCGAGGAGTAGAGGAGGGAGGAGCCCCATCCTTGGATGCCTTGCGCAAAAGTTGCGCTGCGGAGGCATACTTGGGGGTAGTATTGCTGCGATCCTAAACGCGCTTTGCTAAGAAATGAAGCCAGGCCAGCGGGTGATCGGGCTGCAAGGCTGCGGTTCCTGGCCCACTTAAGAGGGTGCAACCCCCCCCCCCAGCTCCTTAGGATTCCCTTCTGAAATCACCCTGCATAAGAAGGGGCGTAGGTAAGAGTGACTTCTACTGCTCTCAGTTTAGGAGAGTCTCTGCTTTGAACTCAGATCATCTTGCTGGTAGAGGTTTGATCCTCCGCCCCACACACTCTGGCGCCCTCTCCCCACTCTGTTCTCTACCCCTTTGTAGCGGCCTAGTGAGCGGTTTCCTCAGGCACCATTTGTGCGTCCCAGCCCTCCGAGCACGTGCAGAGTGTCCGTCACGCGCCCTATGTTGTTACTTTTTTAATTTTTTTGCCCCGCCTTACATGTGCACGGCGCTGGCCATCGAGCCAACAGCACAAAGGACCCTGCCCGCTAGGAGGATGCAAGCACGCCTTTAGGATTCAAGAACAGGACTTCCCCTTGTCCCAGGAAGAGTTAAACCCATGCGCCTCTCCCTCTTCCCCCCACCTCTCTTTTTTAAAAAAATACATCGGACGCTCTCCATTCAAGTGTAGATTTAGCAACTGTGAAATTCACCCTCGCGGGATTCCCACTAGTCAGTGTATTGCGGGGTCGCGTGGCTTCTTGCATTATCCGCCAAATTCGAATGAAGTCGTTGTTCTGTTATTCCCACGTGTCCCCCCCCCGCGTCACCTCTGCACATAAGCAGAGTTCACTGTGGCCTCTCCTTCCCCTATAAGTCCTTGCACGAGCTCGTGTGACCCCTTCTCCACGGCCACGCACCCCCAGGGCACACTTCTTCGCCAGCTCCATCGTCAGCAGACGACCCTGATCCTACAGGAGCTACTCTAGAGGAAACATGTTGTGCCTTGCAATAGATGCCCATTTACCAAATACGGCTTGCGAGTTATAATTTAATTGTACAGTAGTAATACTCTAGTTCTTACTAATATTGCAGAGGAAAAGGTGGGCAGGTGTGTTTTAAAGCTACGTTTCCTCTTTAAATTTACTGTTTGGGAAAAGGGGGGTGCTCTCTTGGTGCGCGAAGCCCCCCCCCCAAAAAAAAATCCCCTTTCTGATAACAGGGGTTGCAACCAGTCCAGATTCCCGGATCCAGAAGCAGCAGCAAACTGGCTAGGAAACATTTGGATCCACTTGCAGTTGCATCTCTCTCTCTCTCTCTCTCTCTCTCTCTCACACACACACACACTTTCCCCCGCAAACAGATGCAGTTTTACGTTGGTCATTAAAAAAAACAAAACCATTTTCCTCTCTTCCCTCCCTCCGTTTCCCAAAAGGAACAAGCGGTGAGTTTTTTTGTTTGTTTTTTGTTTAAAGGCGGGGACGAGCGCTTTGATATTTCTGCATAAACTTCTAAGTTTGGTCCGGGAAGAGAGGAGGAGCGAGACGGGGGTGGGAGTAACAGAACCGGAGTGAAATCTGGAGCAGCTGCTGATGGGCAACTCAGAGAGAGAACGCCTTTCAGTCCGTGCGCACGCAGGCCGACGTTCAACCGGAGAAAGGTGGTTTAATAATACGAATAATTTTAGTTGGCAATAGCGGTCTCAATCGTGCAAAAGTAGCCTGCAGACCTCTCTCCTCCCAAGCGACGTACTGCATCCTGCTCTTAAACCAAGCGAGCCCACTTCTCGAGAGGTCAAACCCTTCCACTAAAACATAATGAGAACATCTTTCTCGTATAAACGTTTCTCCAGATCCCGGGTTCCGTGTGTGAGCGCAGAAATGCCAACACAAGCCCCCCGTTGTCCGTTCCCCTTAGCTGCTTCCTGGGCAAGGGAGGAGAAGGAGGGCACCCGCGCCCATCATGCCTCTCCATAGAGGGTGAGCCGGAGTCACGCCGGAGTATCACACTCGGAACCGGTTTCGGTCCAAATCCATCGCATCCACAGCCGGATGCGGAGCAGGGGTGAAGGAGGAGGAGAAAACGAATTATCCCTTCCACACATACCCCCCCAAAATCAGGGGACACCTAACACACCCAGTGCAACATGGGAATCTTGCAACCGGTCCTTTAAACTCAGGTCCGACCTCGGGCCGCTTGATCCTTTCAGGAGCATTTACTCGCGAGAAAGCCCCAACTGGACACAAGGAGGGGCGCATCAGATTTCGTTCTCTCCCCCTCCCACAAAAAAAAAATCAAATTCTGAAATCCCCTCACCACCAATCAGCATCATAATAGTCGGAGATCTACTCAGAAACGCTCCGTGCGCCCCTTTCCAGTTTGCATACCTTCGTGGTGGAAACTCCTCACGGTGTTGGCGCGGCTGGTGGACTTCTCCGGGTACTGGAGGCTGAGATCCTGCAGCTTTTCCTCCTCTTCCCCGGACTGGAGGCGATAGAGATCCAGCATGTATGAAGGGACGAACGCCGCTTTGCTGGGCTGCGGCCGCCGCCGGAGCCCGAACATCTGGAGAAGGGTAGCCTCGAACCCGCGCAAGAGTTCATGGCTCGGGAAAGGGCGGCGCGAAGTCCCCGAGGCGCCTTCTCCGTCTCCGGCCTCCCCGGCTCGCTGCTGCTGCTGCTGCTGCTGCTGGAGATGGTCCCCGACCACTTTCTTCTTCCCAGTCTCGGCGGGTATCAAGCTGGCACGGTTAGTACCTCCAAGCAGCACTCGGCACAATAAAATGACCATCAGGAGTCGGTTACCAGGCGTCATGGTGTCTCTATTGGGGGGGGAAGGGTGTAGTTGGGTTGGGGGGGGGAGAGGGCAGAAGGAGGGAGGAAGAGAGGGAGAAGGAGGGAGAAAGAGGAGCAAACAAACAAGGTCGGTAAAAAAAATGACACACTTTAGAAAAAAGTTAAAGAAACGCACATCCCAAGCTCAAAAAAACAAAACACAAACCAGACACCCCCCCCCCCCCGTAAATGCAGTGTAGAACCTTATTGGGACTTTTACGCCCAGCCAATTAAGACTTGGGACTTTACGCCCCCCCTGCAATTATCAACACCCCCTTAAAAAAAATCTCCTCTGTTTTATCCGATCTGCGTAAAAATGGGGTCACGAAACCAGCTATTAATACGCGAGCACAGAGAGGCTTGTGAGCACAAAGTTCTGAAAACCCATCTCTGCTTTTCGCGCATCAAAACAGAACAGGGCTTTGCACTTGTTGTTAATGGAAGTAATATTTTTTTTAAATGCACTGGGAGAGGCTGGGAGTCGGAGGTCCCGGTTCATTGTTGAGCAAGATTCCAGGAGGTCCACTTGGAAAGCGCTCTCCATAGCAAGTGTCTGTCGGAGCCTTCCCGGCTGCCGGCCGCTAGCCAATAGGTGCCCGCGGGGTAGCCCCGTCCGTGGAAGTTTGCGGGGAGGGGACGGGGAAATCTGCAGCCCCTCTCCGGCGTAAGGGCCTCGTGGATCGCGAGGGGAAGGGGGGGGGATAAACGCGGAGGGGGAGGACGCGCCTTCGCCAGGGTTCTCCGGTCGTTCTTATTTACTTCGCATTTGACAAATATCTCCCGGGAGGGGGGGGGGAAAAGCTAGATCTTCATTTAAAAAAAAGAAAGGTGGGGGGAAACACACTCTAACTACAGTCCGTTTACTTGGGAGTAAGCCCTCAGTAGGGCTTACTCTAAAGTAAGGGCACGGAGGGATTGCAGCGAAAATGCTCTCCCCTCAAAAAACAACAACCCAAAAAACTGTTTCGAAATGAACAATTTGTTTTTAAAGGGAGCGAATAAATGGACTCGGAAGTTTGAGAGTCCGGCGTTCACTCGCTCGCTCACTCGCTCACTCACACAACAAGCTCAGTCTCTCTCTCTCTCTC